>PYAF01000004.1:613961-655762 GCA_007407185.1 Glycine tomentella
ATGAAGATTTATCCCCAAGTATCTCCCTTAATAATCCGTTTTTTTGAAACTCAAACCATGACTGATTTCTTCTCTAACACCCCAGGCACATTTTGAGAAAAGAAAATTCAAGTTTTCTCCTTGCTGACTTTTTCTCCAGAACTTTAACAGAATAAACCCAAGCATGCTGAAATAGCTTCCACCTGATCCATAGAAGCTTTGGCAAAAATATTAAATCATCAGTAAATGCTAGGTAATAAATCAAAGGACCATTTTTTCCCACTTTAGAGGGTATCCAGAATTTGCTCTCCATCGCCACTGAAATAATATGACTCAACCTTTCCATGCATAGGACAAAAAGCTAAGGAGATAAAGGATCTATTTGCCTTATTCCTCGTGTTGGATGGAATTTTTCTAAAGCCTCCCCATTCCAAAGCATTTTAATAGTTGAAGTAGTAATACAATGGAAAACAACATCTATATAATTTGAGGGTAGGCCTAGCTCTTTGAGAGTACCAGTGATGAAATCCCAACTTAATCTATCATAAGCTTTCTCAAGGTATATTTTGATAGTCATTCAACCTTTTTCCCCTTTTTTTCATCTTCATGGAGTGAATGATCTCTTGTGTGATGATGATATTGTCCCTACTCTGTCTATTAGGCACAAAACTACCCTGACTTGGACTCACACCTTCTCCATCACTTCTCTTAATCTAGATGCCAATATCTTAGCACATAATTTATATGAAACATTACAAAGACTAATGGTCTGAATTGGGAGAGTTTGCTAGCACGGTCAACTTTAGGAATAAGAGTAATTAAAGTACTATTCAATTTTCTAACCTCAGAAGGATTTATGAAAAGCTATCTCACATAAAGAAGGACCTGACCTACCACCTCCCATTGGCTCTGGTAGAATAAAGCTTGGAAACCATCTTCACCGGGAGCATTATAACTACCCATAAGGAACACAAATCTCCTCATTTCTTCATCTGATATCTCTTTGCTCAAAATATCAATCTCATTGTCTTCCAATGGAGGAAATCTTCCTTTTAGACAGAAAGTCTCAAGAATACTTTGTTGGGTAAATCAATTTTTGAAAAAATCAGTCAACATCCCTTCCATTAAAGTTGAATCTGTCACCCTGTTCCCATCTTCATCCATCAAGTGAGAAAAAACATTTTTCTGCCTTCTGATAATGGTTGTACAGTCAAAATAACGCGAGTTCTTATCCCCGTACTTCAACCATCTGCACTTGAATTTTTGGAACCATGAAACATTTTCTTGGAACATAACATCCTCCAGCTCTTTCCACAAATCTTTTTTGCAACAAGGATAAAAAATTATCAGGACCCTTATTGAGCTTCCTGTCAATACCCTTCTGTCTCCTATGCAACTCCTATTTCTTTTTGAAAATACTGCTAAATACATTCTTATTCCAATCTTTAAGTGAATTGGTCAAAGAATAAATATTTGTATTCCATTCATCATCTTTTTTCCAGCTATAATCCACTACCCCTTTCAAACCAGGGTGAGTGAGCCAGACAGCCTAGAATCTAAACGTCCTTATCTTATATTAGGAGGAACCCCAACATCAAGGTTCAGGAGAAGTTGTTTATGATCTGACTTGTACTGATACAAGTGGGTGACTATGGCTCTGGGAAACTGCATCCTCCAAGCCTGATTCACAATCAACCTATCAAGTCTCATAGATAAATCTCCACTTGACCATGTAAAATTAGGTCCTTCAAACCCAACATCCAAAAGGTGACAATATTCCATGACCTTTCTAAATGCCCTCACCCCCTTATGGCTAGGATATTCAACACCACCACTTCTGTCAGATTCATGTAAAATTGCATTTAAGTCCCCGATAATAGCCCAGGGCACCACCATATGGTCACTAATGTCCTTAAAAAATTCCTCAAACTAGATCTTATTGAAGGAACATGACTACCATAGATTGTTGTCAAATACCAGAGCTCTTGTTGACCCTTTCTCACTTCCAAATGCATAAACTGAGCATTTTCCTCCAATATTTTGCCACTCATCAGAATTCCACATGCACCACAACCGCCCTGACTGGCCATTTGAAGCAATAACATGATGAGCATTAAACTTCATCCTTTTGATAATGGATTCTGCTTTTTGCACATTAGCATGAGTTTCTAAGAGGAAACTAAAGACATCTTATAATTAACAATTAAATCATTCATCAAATTAGAAAAACCATTACTCCTTGTTCCTCTACAATTCCATGTAAGAATAGCCATTGAGATATAGCCATGTTTTGATTCAGAACTTCACCCTCAATTTCCATGTCAGTAGAAACACTAAGATCTTCCTTATCCTTCGCATCAATTCCCATCTCGTCAGGAGGTATAGATGTAGAACCCCCCTTAATGGCTTTCTCCCTTTGCGCTTTGAGAAATTGCCAAGTCTCCTCATCCGACATAAACGCCTTCTCCTCCATCTTCTTGTTCAAGAACTCCGTTCCAAACACATATCCAGTAGACATATTCTGCAGAAGCACAAATCATCTCAAGGCTATTAATACTCGAATCCCTCTTCGTTGCTACTCCTGCATATTTCGATGCTTGTTTATCTGATAAATCAACAGCGTGTTGTTTCCCTTGTGTTTCAATCACCATTTTCCTGATTGTTCTGTCACTGCTGTCGTGCTAGTATGTTCAACCACCGTCATTTTTCGTGCACCATCATGTTTGAACTCCCCGTTTCCGCACCATGAACACAATCTCTCTCCCTAAGTCCATATCTACCACATTTGAAGCAAACTGCATGCAATCCTTCATATTGAATATTAAGTAGATATTCTCTAGCAATTGCCTTTGGCTGTAGTGGTTTATCCAGATCCAATTCCACGCAAATTCTTGCAAACTTGCATCGAGATTGAATGGTTGTTACTTTATCTATCTTCAGTATCTCCCCCAACGTGGAACCTAACCTCCATAGAAACTTATCTTTAACAAGTTCAATTGGAAGCTCCAGGATACGAATCCACACTGCCAGCAGTTTTCTCCCTATTGAAATGTTAACCAAAAAGAAAGGTCTCCATATTTGCACCATGATGCAGTGATCAACTATCATCCATGGCCCATTCATAAAAGCATGATTGTGGTCCTCATCTCACGTAAACAATACTTGATAATAATCACGTGGAACATCGATAATCTTTATAGACCCCTTCCTTGCGCAGTCACAGTTCAGCTTTGCTTCAAGGTGGTGAAACCCTATTGTCTTCTCAAGTACTGTAACCATAAGAGAACCCTTCCAAGGCATGTCCTCATCAGATATAGGAACCTCTTGGAATCTATCCATGCATGTCCTCATTTGATATAGATGGTGGTGGTATCTCCTTATCTGGGCTACCATAACACCTACCATCAAACGCTGAAAATGAGATAGCCCATCCACATGCAAGCAACTTCTCCTCATAAAGAATCTTACTCTCCTCTCTTATTATCCCGTTGTCACACTCCATCTCTAGAATATCATCACCCTCATCGGCTTTCCTTTTTACCTTTCTAGCACTTCCAAGGAGGAGATCATCTTCCTCCTTAGAGCTCTCTTTCGAAACCCTAGCAGAGAACTCACACTCACACTCCATTCCCTATCAATGTTACTGGTCTGATTACTTCTTTTCATGTTGTCCAGTTTCGATTTGGATATTTAATTTTAATTCAGTGAACAAATAGTAAGCACAACACAAGCTCAGCCTCACATCTTCTTTTTAATCCTCCATTTATCATAAAAAAGATATTTTAATTAACTCGAAATTTGAACCAGAGATAAATAAAATCTGATATAGAATTGTAAACTCACACCTTAATGTTAGGAAGCTTTTCACGCTTGTATCGAACGTAGAGGTTTGAATAGGCATGCCAATGGGACGGGGCGAGGGCGGATATTGCATTCATCGTCCTCGTCCCCGCCTTCGCCCTGATCCCTGTCAAGTTTTAAAATCCATCCCCATCTTCATTCCGGCTGGGGTTGGGTTTTCCCCGCCCCATTCCCGCTATTTGATTAAAATTTAAAAAAATAAAAAAATAATATAATTTTTTTATTGAAAAATCGAAAAAAATAATTACGTAATAAAAAATAATAATAATAAACCCACATTTAAAATATGGGATCATAATTTAAAAATTACAAAATAAAATCAATCAATCAATTAAAAAAATAGAAAATAATAAAAAAATATTTTTATTTTTATTTTTATAATATTATTTATTATGGGGCGGGGACGGAGTCAGGTATCAGTAATCTCATATCCACCCCCACCCCTGCCTTTGGCTACCAGAAAAAATCTAAATCCAAACCTAAATCTAAAAAACTCATTTTTTTCATTAAAATCGAGGCGAATTCAAGTAGGTATCCACGGTTTTGGATGCCACTACCATGCCTAAGTTTGAATAAAACCAACATCTTATAAAGTCCCAAATTTTATTGTGTTTAAGAAAAACCCATGCCACTTACAAACCAAAATTAAACCAACCATCAACTTTTTATGTCTGAGTCGAGAGGCACGGTGCCTTCATCCTCTCGATTTATGATCTCTAGTCAGTGTGGCCGCGGATCCAAAAAAAATCTTAGTAGGAATAAAAAATAATTTTTAATGTTTTCATAAAAGTAAATTATCACAAATTACTACAAAATATATAATATCTTGATAAACAAGTTACTATAAAATACATAATATCGCGATAAAAAAAATCTAAAGTAGAACTTCTACAAATTATAATTATTTTTTATTTATGTGATTTTAGAAAAAATAATTGTCTATACTTATATAAACTTGTACGAAATTTGAAATATATATCTTTTGAAATTTGTTTAATCAATCTTTTTTATCTTTTATTTTTATTATTTTTGTCCAATCTAATATATTATTATACTAATATATTTTCAAAAAATATAATAATATAATATCTTAAAACAATTTAATTTATTTTTTCCTTTACTAAAAATATATTTAGATAATCTTATATTTAAATAATTATTGGATTATTTTTTGGATGTTATCATAAATAGTATATTATATGTAGTGTGTGGTGTTTTTTTGTGTAAGTGTAATAATAATTAGAATTCAACTAAATGGTTTGAACTTAAGCATGTAATTTTTCTATTGAATATCTTATATTTATTTGGGTTTTAGGTTAAAAAAATCCAATAAAAATAATATATAATTTTTTATGGAGGTAAAATTTTTTATATACATTATTAAATAAATAAAAATATGGTGATAGCAATTGTTCCCGCAACACATAACGTGTATCCGCCTTTGTCTCTAATGTTGCACAGTGATAAATTTGGAATCTCCCTCCTCCACCAAAAAATTAACGATGACATTAAGTCTTTAATAAAATAATTTTATTTTTGGTCTTTTAACACTTTTTTTTTAATTCTTAGTAAATTAGTAAATTTTGTGTTTGTTTTATGATAAAAGATTCATGTTACTAATCTTTTTAAAAAAGATTAATAACAAATAATTTTTTTTATCAAAACAAAAATAAGATTCACTATTTATTAGGAGCTAAAATAATGTATCAAGGATAAAAAGAAAATTATTATTTTATCAGAGAATAAAAATGAAGAATTATTTTATTAAAAAACAAACATAAAATTCAAATATGATTACAAACAAATAATTATATCTTTCATTACTATTCTTCTTCGGTTATCATCTAATTAACTTTTGAATCAGGCTGAAGAATGGAACAAGAATGGTGCGTTGACTCTCATGTATCTGCACCTTCTTCTTCTTGTTCTTCTTTATTTATCTGCAACCCCTCTTAGACACTTCCCAGTTGCAAGCAGAGGAAACCAACCATGAAGGTGCAGCCAATGACATCCATCAAAACCAGCTCCAAGTGACCACCAGGTCTTATTGAATCAATATTTCAAATACAAATCCATCAATGGATGCCACGTGGAATGATGTCCAGTCTTGCATCACTGTGGTAGTACAGTGGTGAACTTCTTGTTCTCTCTCCACTTTCTCATTAATACAATGGATTAGAACTTGTTTTAAGTTTTCAGTTAATTTAGGATGTATTTTATTTTCCGTTGAGAAGCTACAAACAAACACATTTCATTTCAATAATGACACTACACCCATGAATTGGACTGAACTCGCATTGGAACACACTAACAGAAAACCAAATACATACTTAGAATTGCTAAAAAAATTAGTTTTGAAATAATAAGTATAATTATAACAATAACTAATTATATAAAAGTAGTTATAAAATTATAACTATAACTAATTATATAAAAGTACTTATAAAATTATAACTAGTTTTATATAGTTATTAGAACTCTTAAAATGGTTTGGTCCAGCTCTCAACTCATCTTGATCCACTTAATGTTAATTCCAGAAAAAGGTGATATGGTCTGATTGTGGATTTAACTTCACCTAAAATAAAATAAAAATATATATGTTTTTTTATATAAAGAAAATTCAACAAAAAATTAATTTTTTTAAAAAAATATTAATTCAATTAAATTTTTCACTATCCACACACCATAACAAAACATATTATCACAAGCTAAAAGTCTAGAATTATAATAACAAAAATTTTAAAAAAATAATCTTTAACAAAACACTAAATAAAATAATGTTGAATAATATTATAAAAATACTAAAAGTGTATTTTAGGCTAGTTTTACTCTATTTCTAATTAAATGAACAAAATATTTTAAAGTCTTAAAAAAATATTATGAAATACTAATAGGTTATTTTTTAGGTGAGTTAGGTAGGCCAACCTAGTCCACCACATATTCAACCCGGGTGGACTGGGTCAAGTTTTACGATAGAATTTTTGCCCTTTTTGGGCCTAGCCTAACCCAAATTTGTGATGGACTAAGTTGACCTGTGAATTTGAATCTATTTTGACAACTCTAATAATTATGATTGTTTTAAATAAATTTTATTTAAAAATAGTTATAGTTATAAAATTATAATTAACTTTATAAAAATGATTATTTTAAATAACTTATTATTATTCATTCATAACCCGTTATTAATTGTGATTAATTTTAGATATAACTGGTTATATAACTAATTTATTCATAATTAGTTATATAGTTATATACGTACCTATATTTTAAAAATAATAACTAATTATATAAAATTAGTTGTCGTTATAGTTATAATAGCTACTTATAATCTAGTTATTATTAATTATGAGTTTAATTATATAAATAACTAAAACATGAGCACCCCTACACCCACTTAAAGACGTTGGGATGATCATATTTTCCATTTTAATTTCTTCTTCTAAAAGGTAAAGAATGGCAACTTTTAAGTGGTTTTTGAGTTTTTTTTTTATGCTTTTATAAATTTATAAAATCTTTCAAAGCTCTTTTTCACATTCCCCCCCATTTCGTTCCCTCCTCATGCCTTTTTTGTAATCAAGGTCTGGAGAATTCATTCCACTATTTTCTTACGTGTCCGGGAAGTACTTCTGTGTGGGAGTTATCAGAAAACTTGAGTAAATGTGCCATGTTGTTATGGAGCCTGTGGAAACGGAGGAATGAGAAGCTTTGTAATTTAGTGGAAGAAACTGTTGCTACAGTTTGGCATAGAGCTAAATCGATGCTGCAAGATTGGACTCTAGCCCAATCTACTCGAACAAAGTATCAGGTCACCAATTTATCATAATGTTCCTTTCTGTAATATTGAACAAAATTAGAGAAATAGAAAAGCAGTAATTCTCTTTGGTAAAAAAAAAAAAATAGAATAAATTATACTAACACTTTCTGACGTCAAAATTCTTTGATATCCTCTCTTTTTGACCCTTACACTAGTCCTTCTTAATTATTTGAAAAATATTATGCTGATATCATTTATACATTACAATAACTTCCCTGTTATTCAAAATACACATTATACTGTGTACCGCATAAGGGAGTTGCTGTATACGTTAAGTAAAGCATGAAGTCATGTGCAATCCCAATATACCTTGGGAGGATGTTAGTGTAATTTGTTCTAATAATATCCTTAGTTACTCTACATGAATTTTATGTTTTGCTTGCTTTCTTGTAATTGATTTGGAAAGCAGGATGATGTTGATTAACCAGTTTTTGTGCTCATAGTCATAGCTTTAGATTCTTATCTTATATAATGAAATGGCAAATTTGTTAACCAAGTTGAGAGTGATTTTTTTTTTTTTTTTGTCTATCTTTCTTACAAGCAGAACGCTTTGCTCTTGCTCTTGGCTTTTGTGGGTCTGGAAATTTACAATGGGACCCTACTGCTCACGTTTGATAAAAATCAACTCAATGTTAGTGCAGTCTATCAAGGTGATTGATTGAAGTTTGATTAACATATACTGCATACATTATATGTACTCACTCATCTTACACAAAAATGCAGGAAGAGAAACCCTTGTTGAGTGGAAAGAGGACCTATTATTCCCTAATGCAACATTGTACTGGAATACTATTATCTATGGCATATCTCACAGTAAAAACTGTGCTCGTATGCTCCATGCTTTTTCTTTTTATTCTGATCTTATCATCTATATTATTTGTCTATTTTACTTGCAGGAAGTGGCAGCATCACACAGAAAATATCACAATCATTTACTTTTATGTGGCAGTTGACAATATGAACCTTCAAAATGTAGAGGTATTTATTGAAACAATCAGTACTATGATCAAATATATATTTATATTCATTCAACTTCAAATATATGGTATTACCATGACAACACATAAAATGGTAACATCCACATACAAGTAGAATGGAACTTCTCTTCAAATGCACTTATCTAGTATCTACAATACAACCTTCAGAAGCCACAGATGTTCTTTGGATAATGGTTTACGTGTATTATTAAACCTTGTTCTTTTTGAGTCAAACACTGCAATATTAACTACTCCAGGTGACAGAGAGGTAAATGAATCCATCTTTCTTAGTTTTATGATCAGTTGATCACCATCTAATAGTTTTGACTTTCTATTGGATTATAGTTTACAAATTTTATAGGTGGATTTGTGTCACAGCATAACTCTTCTGCACTAATTCACATTTAATCCAATGGTTAGGCACATTAGTTGTCCATATATATAGCATTTCCCTAATCTAAATACTATCCTATCCTGTATATGCAGGTCTCAAAATCTGTTTAACTTCAACTGATATATCTTTCAGAGTGTTTCCGATGAAGAAAGGTTTGATGTGAATGTATCTTATGAACAAAGACGGATCATATATTTAACAGGATCAGGTAGTATAATTAGCTTTCAAAATCTCTTTAATTAGACAAAAGAATTTGGTCAAAAGTTTGGAAAGGACTCAATTTATTAAATGTACATCATGTAATTAATACAGGTGTGGTACCCGTGCTAGTCTTACTTGCCCTGAAAATCTTCAAAATGTTTCCAAACTAAAGGTGAAGAAAGGGAAGGAATCCAACAAGTGCAACTGATTTCAGAACAAGCTCCACTACTGCCTTCTTTCAAGTTGGGGTTCATCTGATGAATCTCTCTCTAATGAAGAAGAGGATCTCACAATGCGGCTTGCATTGCAGGGAATTCTTCTATGGAAGGAAAGTCATCAAGGGAAGGGGAAACTAGCAATGATCTCCAGCATTTGTGTGTCGTTTGCTTTGATGCTCAAAGGGATTGCTTCTTTCTCCGATGTGGTCATTCGGTAGCTTGCTTTGCATTTGGAACAAGGTTACAAAGTACTTTTATATTTAGGCCAAATGACCTATTTAGTCTCTTATCTTTTTTTTTTTTTCAATTTAATTTTTTATGTTTTTAAAAAAGGACCAAAATGATTCTTCTATTTGTTTTGAACTAACACCATTAATAAATTTTTAAAATCGGCAATTAAAAAAATCCTCACAAAATGTATCATTTTTTCTTCTTCTTTTGTCTCCTCCATCTCCCGATTCTTCATTAGACAACACACCGTCATAAGAGGTTCCAGAAGCTTATGTGTATTTGATCTGAGCACATCGTCTTCAACTTTGTCCTCACCGTTGATGAACCCTTCTCTGACGTAGTGCTTCAGTGCAAGGTCTTCAAGTTCGTCCTCGCCAGCAGTCCCTTCTCTGCCACAGTGTCCAACACATCGTCCTCAACTTTGTCCTCGTCGGCAACCCGTTCTCTGCCACGATGCTCCAACACATCGTCTTCGCGATATAGATCTGATTAAGATATGAAATTTTGGAGCCTATCCTTGTGAACTATGTTGTCTAGTGAAGAACTAAGAGGAAGAAAGAGAAGGAAGAAGAAGAAAAGAAAGATGAATAACAAAAAAAAAAAAAGATATATTTTGTGGCAGTTTTTAGTTTCCAATGTTTTAAAATTATTAATTGGTGTTACTTTTTGTAATGCCTGACTACTGAAAAGTAGATGCACCTAGTTGGTATAGGTAGTACCTGTATAGTCTCTGGATCCCTCTCATTTGGGTGTGTATTCGATTCATTCATGTACACCTCTCGCTGGAAGCCTGCCAAGAATCACTCCTTGTCCGTACCTCATTGCATCGATGATCACTCCCCGTCCTCGTCAGCGTTCGGGATGTTACACTTTTAAAATTGATGGAAGGACCATTTTGATTCTTTTTTAAAATATAAATGGTCAAAATGAATTTTCTAAAATTTTAAGTATCAAATAAATAAAAATAAGATAAAAAAACTAAATAAGTAATTTCTTCTTATATTTATTATTTCCTCCCACAATGTTAAAATTTATAGTTGGCAAAAAAAGTATTAGCATATACATATATCCAACAAATCTTTATAGGCAATAATTATTGATGAAAATGATAATAATAGAATTTCCATTCAGTACATTTCTTACTACTTTGGTAGTAATTATGTTTAGAAAAATGTTACTATAACTTTAAAGTTTCAAAAAACATATTCCTTTATCATTGAGCAGAACGTGAATTAGTGTACATAAAACGGAAATCTACTAATAAAAACTTTTTTTTTTTGGTTTTATGGTAGAAAGAGTTTCATGTATTAATATTAATTATGGTAGAGTTTCCTATCAAACACTTACATTTGTCCCTCTCTAGAATTGCTGCAGAAGCTTGCACATGTCCCATATGCACAAAGGAAACTGAAGAAAGTAAGGAGAGTTTTTACAGTTTAATTAGATGTGTGGCATGGGTGGATGTGTGTGTGTATATATATATATAGATATATCAAATCTTACTCACCTAGCTTCCTTTTTTTTTTTTGGGGGGGGGGGGGGGGGGGCGTAACACATTTAAATCACTAATTGATGTATGCTTAATTATCCCATTCAAAGGTGTTGCCCCCAAAAGGTTGGCATATAGATGTATCATGTATATGTGTGTATCTAAGGGGGAAGAAGTTAAATGTAGGATTCAATGATTCATAGCTTGTTAATTGCCGATACGTTTTGTGACACATCCTTGTTCAGTGATTTCGAGAAGCTTGTTTTTTACTTTTGGGATTTAATTTATGATTTTAATTATAATCAACAACAATTCATTTTTCTTATTACCTATAAACTTATATTTCCTTCAAGTATATACTTATGAAACTCCGATCCATTATGAAACATCTTATTTTCATTGTTTATTAGAAACAAAATTTCCTTAAATTGTATCACAAAAAATCACATGATAATAAGAATAAGAACAAAGAACAATAGTCTTCAGTTCAATTTAGTAAGTTCAATCTTTCTGCTTTTATTGGAAAAGTAGCACTTTTTCATAAAATAAGCCATTTTATGCTTTTTATTTAATTGTCTGGACTATTTTTTCTAAAAATAAAGCACATCAAATATCTTAATTCTCTTTCTTTTATGGGAAACAAAATTTCCTTACCGAATCACATCTTTTTCTATTTTAATTTACTTTTAAATTATAAAAATTATAATAAAAAATTAAATTAAAAATTAAATTAATTTTTTATATAATATACTACTTTTTGGTTAAAAGAGATACATCTAATACTATTCACATGGCTTTTTTAAAAAAATATATTTTAAATTATAATTATAATAAGAAAACAATATTTAAATTGAAAAATATTTTAAAAATACTTTATTTGAAATTCAAAATACATTTTCTTTTCATATTTGATTTTTTAGTTTTCTTAAAAGTATAAATAAAATATATGAAAGTTGCATTTTTTTTTTATCTGTTGAAAGTTGCGTATACATAGGAGGAGATTAAAATAAAAAATAAAAACGTTTTCCTAAACTAAACAAGCGGTAATTTAATCAATAAAGTATACTTTTTCTTTGTAAGTGTAATTTCAACCTTGGTAACCTAACTTTACTTTTACTAAAAAAGAAAAAATCTTTGAAAGTAACGAGATGGAGAAAAAGAGCGTTGGCATTTTCCAAGTGGCTTCAAAGGTGGTAATAAAGTTTGAAGAAGCGTCCAAATGTCATAACAGCAAACAGTGCTCACTCAAGTTTCGGTGCGGCAAGCCTTGTCCACCATGTGTTCAGTAAAATTTCCAAATCGAGCGTGCCTTCACTTTTTCTCTGTCATGCAATCATGGAGCACCAGACAAAGGTCACAAGACAAAGCAAAGCCAAAATATCCCATCATCACATAATCTCAACATTTCAAACCCTTCACCACGTGGCCCTTAGGTACCTGCTGTGGCAATTCATGCAAATGCCATCACTATATCGTGGCATATGGTAGGGCATAGGGACCCTTCCCCACCACGAGAAAAAAAGAAAAAAACTAGCTAAAATGACTAAAAGTGTCTCAAAATAGGACCACAAGTAACTGCATGCGCCACTCAACACCACAACCACAATGCATCAAAACAACTCCTTTTCTTCTTCTTTCTACTTGTTTTTCTTCTTCACCATTCTCAATTCTTTTCTTCTTCTAACATGGGACCCTCTTCCAAGCACACTCCTCGTTCCCCCACGTACTTAATTCCCTGCGTTATAGCTCTTGCCCTTTTCTCCCTCACCGGACTCCTCCTCTACAAGGTTCTTCCTTTCCCCCACCCCATCATTTTTTTCTCCCTGCCCACTTCCCATTTTCCTTTCCTTATTCACTTTGCATCTTTTTTTCGCGTTCAGTAACTTTTCCTTCTTTGGGTAATTTCGTCGAACAGGTGGACGACGTTGCGTCGCGCACCGGAACGGTGGTGGGTCACAACCTAGAACCGACGCCGTGGCACATCTTCCCCCACAAGCCCTTCGACGAGGAGTCCCGCCAGCAGCGCGCGTACAAAATCCTACAATGCTCCTACTTGACGTGCCGCTACGCCG
Organism: Glycine tomentella; assembly: GCA_007407185.1. NCBI lineage: Eukaryota > Viridiplantae > Streptophyta > Magnoliopsida > Fabales > Fabaceae > Glycine > Glycine tomentella. The sequence continues at coordinate 627,198 of PYAF01000004.1, forward strand.
CCGGAGCCGTCGGCGGCTCACGTCGGAGCTTCTCCGGCGGCCGGGAGGAGTGCCCGGAGTTTTTCCGGGCGATCCACAGGGACCTGGCTCCGTGGTCGGAGAGCCGGATTTCGAAGGCGCACGTGGCGGCGGCGCAGCGGTACGCGGCGTTCAGAGTGGTGATCGTTGAAGGGAAAGTATTTGTGGATTGGTACTATGCGTGTGTGCAGAGTAGGGCGATGTTTACTCTGTGGGGGTTGTTGCAGCTTATGAGGAGGTATCCTGGGAAGGTGCCTGATGTGGATATGATGTTTGATTGCATGGATAAGCCTTCTGTTAATAGGACTGAACACCAAGCAATGCCTTTGCCTCTCTTTCGGTATTGCACCACTAAGGAACACTTTGACATCCCTTTTCCGGATTGGTCTTTCTGGGGCTGGTAAGTTTTTTATTGGGGTTGTGCCAAAATGTCACCTTTTTTCTTGTTGTTTTTTGTGTCTCTTTCAATTCAATGCCTTCGATTTTGAATCCACTTGTTTCTTGTGCAATGGGTATTTAAAATGATATTTTTTTCACCTTAAAGTTGACAAGCCGACATGGTTCATGGTTGACAGTTGACACATAGGCTTATATTAGATGTTCGATCTCTAGATTCATTTGTAAAGAATAATATATGTTAGAAAATGTTAATTTTTTAAATAGTATCTTAATATTTTGATAAATTAGTCTCTTACTGAGGAGGAAAAAAGTTCACCTTTAAGTTGTACACTCACTTTTTGGTTCCTTAAAATTTAAAGACATGTGCATTGTTATTTTTGTGTTTAAGACAAACTCTGAAAAGGAATGTCTTTTCAAGAAATTGGGACGGGACTTACTAAGACCAATGTTAATAAACTATGTTCGTCCTATTTTTTTATTGTATGATGAGTGTTATAGCATTCACACTTAATTTAAATGCATATCGTGATTTGAATTTTTTAAGATTTTTTATGAGTTAATATATCTTATTTGTGTATTGTAAAGATAGAAATTTTGTTTTTTCTTATGCCAGAAAGGTTTGAGAGCAGACCTTGTGTTAAAAAAGACAATCTCTTTTCTTTTGCCAAATTTTTTTTTATCACTCTTGAAATGCAAAAAGATCACTTTGGAAGAAAATAAAAATAAAAGGCTTGTTTCTTCTTGAGTGAGAGAAAAAGTGAGAAAGTGAAGATAATCTCTAAAAGAAAATGGCTGTTCGCGAACTTACCATAGGACTAATGTAAATTAATTATGTTGATGTGTTATAGCTAGTGAGAAGTGCATGTTAGACACTTGGTAATTCTGATGTGTTTGTTTTGACTTGAATGTAATCTGTTGAACATTTGTTGCTCAGGTCAGAAATAAACATACAACCCTGGCAGGAAGAGTTCCCAGATATTAAACGAGGTTCTCGAACTGTTAGTTGGAAAAATAAGTTACCATGGGCATACTGGAAAGGAAACCCGGATGTTGCATCTCCTATTCGTACTGAATTAATAAATTGTAATGATTCTATGAAGTGGGGAGCAGAGATTATGCGTCAGGTTAGATTAAACAGTTTTGCATAATTTGGACCTTAATTGTGTTTCGTAATTTCAATATGCTTTGGTTACCAAATTAATTATGTCTGATGTGTATGTTGATATGCATTGCAGGATTGGGGGGAAGCAGCTAGAAGTGGCTTTAAGCAGTCAAAACTTTCAAATCAGTGTAATCATCGGTGAGTATTAGATGGGTCACAACTCACAATGCACACTAAATATAAATGGATTCTTTTGAACATGAACAATGCACATTATAGAAGAACTTGCTGATGCTTCTTCATTTTAACAGTGCTTAAACATATATAGAAGAGTAAATTAAGAAGTTACACAAAGTTGGGTGTCATTTTGAAAAATCACATTTATCGTAGGATTTTATTTTATCATGCTGCTGATTATTGCCCTTTCCATCATCCCCTTAAATGTCTTCTTCCTGCAGGTATAAGATCTATGCTGAAGGGTATGCATGGTCTGTGAGTTTGAAATATATTCTCTCATGTGGTTCTGTTGCATTAATTATATCACCCCAGTATGAAGATTTTTTCAGCCGTGGCCTTATTCCAAACCATAATTTTTGGCTTGTTGATCCTCTAAATCTATGTCCATCTATAAAGTATGCTGTAGAATGGGGGAACCAACACCCAGTAGAGGTATTTCTTTACTCATTGTTTAATATTTCTGTCATTATACCGTCTCTCCATCTCTTTTTTCAGTATTATTTTTCCGTCCCATATATTGGTGTTCATAAAGAAACTAGAATTAAAAATCTAAAATTTTAAGTCCAACAGATTCTTTAAGCAGACATTAGCACATGGAGATTGAGGTGAAAAAAAGGCCCATATGTTTAGGATTATATGTTGAAATACATCATGATTATCCATTTTGTGTGGTTGAATTTTCGAATCCAAATGGTAGGAAATCGGAATGAATTTTCAATTTAACTGCTCAAAATGAAATGCAATAGTGATTTGAGGGTTCTCTCATGTCAGTAAAGAACATGACATATCATGTTATGAGAAACACAAAATTAAATTAATGGACCCTACTCAAATAATGAAAGGTCCTACTATAATTATTTGGTGTCTTTTTCTCTCATAACGTGACATTGTCATGTTTCTTACCAACATGAAAGGATTCAAATCCTGTCAATCTTATTTAGTTTTGTTACTGCAATTAGCCGCGAGTTCCGGGTACCTTAATTATTGAACTTCTTGTACAATGTGTGTGTGAGAGAGAAAATGTACCCCAATGAATTTGATTATTTACATAGTTGCATTTATATTGTTACAGGCAGAAGCTATAGGGAAAAGAGGGCAGGATTTTATGGGAAGCTTGAACATGGATCGAATTTATGAGTACATGTTCCACCTTATTTCTGAATACTCAAAACTTCAAGACTTCAAGCCTACTCCACCACCAACTGCCCTGGAAGTTTGTGTAGAATCTGTGCTTTGCTTTGCTGATGAGAAGCAGAGGATGTTCCTCAATAATTCAACTACATTCCCTTCACATAAACCTCCCTGCAATCTCAAACCTGCCTAGTTATGTCACCTCTAGTTTACACCACAAATATACTAAAGGATTTTACACATCCAAGAACATGGAATCTCAGTCAACATTTACACGTTATTAAATATTCTAAAAATACAGTGCCTTTTAGGTTATCATTTACAACATTTTCATTTTCATTCTTTTCTCGGTCTTTCCCCTCTTTTTATTTTGCATAAATTTCTTAATCACAACGAAATTAAGATAAAACAATCTGAGCCAATATACACTGTTGTAACTTGAATAAAATTATAGCAGGGATGGATTTTCACAGTGAATGTTTGGAGGGTTCAAAGTACTATTATCATGACCAAATATGGGATGGTATGGTTGTTAGATAACTTTGTCTTTAAACATGTGATCGTGAGTTCAATATTCGACTAGTGTGTATGGAAAAATATTTGTTGGGAGAAGTCAATTCCTTAAATAAATCTAAGTATCTTAAAGGATTAGTCTTTAACTTTTGACTTAGAGATACTTGGTTTAAACAAAAAAGAAAATCTTTTTCATCATAATAATGTCCGCAGCAAACACATCCAAACCAATACAAACTTGATGGTCGAATAGTCATAGACTATTACACTTTGAACTACAGAGACAGTGAAACTAATAATTTATTTTCTTGGGGTATTCCAGCAAGGTATGACCATGTGGGGGGAATGCATAACTGACCAATTAGTTGATAATATTTCATATCACATGTAACGTGTAATAATAGTAGTCAAGGGCTTGCATTGGAGAGTACGTTATGATTCAAATACCTAAGTGATTTTCAATAGTATTATACGGTCAAAATAGCGGCTTTTCATACGCTAACAGCAGCACTTCTATGATGGGCTTGAAAGACTTAATTTATTTTAAGAGTTGAAAGACTTTTAATTATATTCATTAAACATTCACACGGAAGTTACCTCTATTTACACATCATAAGTTTAATTCCTTTTTATTCCATGTTTTGTTCCTTTTTGTTTACTTAAAACTTTCCGTGTTGTTAATTGTCAATGACATTTTTGGGACGCAGTAAAAAAAAAATTGCAGAAACTTTTGGACTGACGGTAATGCGCCACTATTCAAGATTGATAAGTAAATTTTGAATGAGATTTTATCGTGTTGAAATGCTTGAGGGTGGAATTTGGTTTGTTGTTTAAAAAGCAACTTGCTTATCTATTCCAGAAACTTGCTTTTCATTTGATTCCTTCCCATTTGGATCATATCAAATTTGCACGCATGATATGTAAGAGCCATGTTGTAAAATGGGTTCAATGCTAATAAAGGAGGGAGAACATAGTATGCATTGCATGTATGTTGAAGTTTCTGCCAAACATAATATTCTTTAGGTTGGTCATCTAATAGTGAAGTTCCTTATATAATTTTCTTGGAAGCCACTCAAATGCAATCAGTAGCAGGGGAGGGAGATTGTGAGTTTGAATTCCTCCCACTAACAAAAAACTAACAAATTAATAACTAATATTAACCCCTTTTAAAAAAAGGCAATCACCGTTTCTGAGATTGATGCGTATTCAAATTCAAAATCAATAGCTTATTGGAGGTATATAAATGCCGTTATAAGCATGGTTTAAACATCCAAAATAATGGAAAGTTGTATAAATATCATATATTAAGTTGTAACAGCAATTTCCTAATTTCACTAGTAATGTATCAAAGAAAGAAAGGAAGAAGCTAAAAATCAGACGTCTCGGCCATCCAATAGATAATAGAATCATAGTGGGAGAGTTTACGACACCAAGCAAGGAGAACTAATGCCACAACACTTTTGAGTCCACTAGCTACGTTTGCTATTTATCTATCTCAATCAACCATTGTCTTAGATAATGTGACTCACTCTAAGGTGTGTTTGAGTTAGAGGATAAAAATAAAAATGATAGAAATAGAATAGAAACTTTTGATTTAAAAGTAAAGTATAAAATATATGGATCTCACATGAAAAATACAATTTTTTCTCCTATTTCTGTCCTTTCACCCTAAATCAAATACAGTATGGTATCAAGAAGGCAACATCGTGATGGCCTTAGAAGCTTTAACTTCTAAAGAAAATCTTACACAAAAAATGTAGGATATTTTTAATTTCCATAGGCAAGATGAAGCAGAGTAATCAACAAAGCAAAGTCTTCATTTATATCTCTATAAATCTGTAATATCCCAAACAAAATTACTTCTAAATAAGAATACATAAAGCGAGTGAATAAAAAATTCTTTTAAAAGATATTCTTATATAAAAAAAAACAAGTAATTATTTTCTAATATTAATTTCAACGCTATTACTTACCTTAAAGAAGAAGCTTAAATTGTCACAATTTAATATGAACCGTAAGAAATGCCTGAGAAACAAATCCATTTACAATAATCTAGGACAGTTCACCATCTCTTGCGTGTAAGCATGAAGGCCGCTGGTTCCGTTGAAAATGGGCTTAAATCAATGAGCCCCAACGTGGCTTTGATCTCAAATTTTGGCAGGATTTGACTTACCTTGACACTAATTAATTGTGCATGACCCATACCCCCAAGGCCAGCAATTAAATTAAGTAAAAAATGATGAGGCAAAAAATGAAACTTATTCATAATTGTTACCCAATCTGAATGGCTAATACTTTTGGGTGGTTTAAGAAGAAAAAAATAAGCTGGCCTTACTCAATAAGTCCAACAAGTGAATTAACACCTACGGGTATGTTTATTCTTTAAAAAAAAAAAAAATCCTCCGGATATGTTTGAATTTTAGGTGAAAGGATCAAAAGTATCTTTAAGAATAAAATTAATTTGAAATCATGTTTGGCTACTTTCCAAATGTATGTTTGAGAGCAAGGATATGTTTGAATTTCTCATGAGAGCAAAAGTAGTTCCAGAGTAAAGTCAGTTTAAGATTGGTTATTCCTCTATGTTTGAAAATAAAATTTTGCTTAAAAATTCAGTTTTAAAGAAACAAGAGTTGAAATATTGCAAACTCAGTCGGCAAACTTCAATTTGACCCAAATTTAAGTTTGCAAATTTTAATCCGAACATGCACTAAATTTTTGTATGCAAACTTAATTTTGGAGAAGCAAAACTTGAAATATTTTTGTAAACTTATTCTATAAACTTAAGTTTGACCTAAACTTGAGTATACAAACTTTAATCCAAACATACCGACCTCGTTATTTCTTACAGAATACTTAGGACTATTCAGTCATCTACTCATCTTCACATTATAGCAAAAACCATGTAATCAATTGCTAACTATAAAAAAAAATTAAATTGTGCCTGCTATTTATTTCATTGCAATTTTTGATATAGCAGGAAATTACAAATAAATGCAACGGGCAATAATCATGAAATATAAAAAACCTTAAAGGTTGTAAAAAAAACTTGTTGAGGATCAAAATGGACCATCAATCCTTTTGCTTTTCTTTTCTCTTCTCAATATCTCAGATGAGAAATTCTCATGTTTTCACCTAAAGTCCATACATGTACAACCCAAAGAATAATCATAGAAAAGAAGAAGAAATTGAAGTGAAGAAAAAAAAATCATGAATGAATTTGAGGATGAGATTTTATTCAAGAGGGGCAGAGAATGAAGCTATGGAGAGCTAGTAGGGGTGCCTTCAATGAAAGCCAATGCCCTCTCCAAGTTAGCAACTATGTCAGTCATTTCAGGCCTCTCTTTTCCCTCCAAGTTCACACAATGCATAGCAGTGTAAGCCATGATCTCAAGGGACTCAACCTCATTCACTTCTGGTTGACCAACTCTATAATCCAACACACTCCAAAGCTCTCCTGATGCTATCTTTGGCCCTGTGTATTCCACCACCCCCATAGGGCCTGACCCATCTTCAGGTTTGAACACTGCTCTTTTTCCTGTGAGAAGCTCCAACATTACCACTCCTAAACCATACACATCACTCTTTGTGGTCAGCACATTCAACACATAGTACTCAGGGTCTATGTATCCAACAGTGCCAACTGCTCTGGAGGACATCAATTCTTGCTCAGTCTCTGGCCAAATTTTTGACAATCCAAAGTCAGAAACTCTAGCATTCCAGTTTGAATCCAAGAGTATATTGGAGGACTTGATGTCCCTGTGGATAATGGGTGGCACTGCATAATTATGAATGTACTCAATTCCCCTAGCAGCATCCAATGTAATCTTGATCCTCATCTTCCAAGAATTCAAAATGCTGCTACTTCTGTCAACATTGTTCTTGTCATGCAAATGGTCATAAAGTGAACCATTGCTCATGTACTCATAGACCAAGAGCCTCTCATCATTCTCCTCACAGAACCCAATTAGCCTCACCAAGTGCTTGTGGTGAAGCCGTGACAGCATGGCCAATTCAGAATCAAAAGCAATCTCTTTCTCCTGAAATTTCTCCTTCATGGCACTGGTATCTCCTCTTTTAATTGCAACTTCACGACCATCTCTTAGCATGCCTTTGTAAACACTCCCAAAGCTACCAGCACCTATTTTGTTACACAGTGAGTAGTTGTCAGTGGCTGTTGCAAGTTCAGACAATGAGAAACTCTCGGTTCTGTCGACATGCTTCGATGATGAACCACTCCTATGCCTCCCCAATCTTCTTGATCCCTGACTTTTGCTAGAAAAAGTTCTGAATGTTGTCCCATTAGAACCAACATTAGGCATGGGGATTATATCCACATATGCGTCACTCTCTGAGCTTGTAGGTTTCACAGAATTATTACCTCCTACTTCTTTTCTCCTCAACAAAAACCTCCTTGCACAAATCCAAATGAAATAAAGAATAGTGCATAACCCCACAAAAGCACCAACTGATCCAACAATAAAAAAAACCAAAAACTCCCTCAAGCTTCTTCCTCCACGTGAAGGAAGTTCTTGTTTTGGAACAACTTGTGTTGTTGATGGTGGAAGCAATGGAACAGCTAGTGGAACCTCAGTTTGACAAGAGTAACAAATACTCCCAGAGCCATGACAAAGAGCACCAGAATCAGGATATGTACCACAAGAGCTGCTACAAGCTCCCTCAACACATGGACCTGGAAGAATCACACCCAATGGAAGCTCACTAGGCACATGGAAAAACCTACCTTTACCCCAACACACCACTGACAAATTCCTAGTTGTCAACCCACACACGTAATCCAAACCAGCAACAAGTGACTCAAAAGAAACACCTTTCACCACATCACTTTCAAAACCACCACCCCAACACACAACAACACCATTCCTAGTCCTAATTCCACACGTGAAATCTTCTCCCAAAGCAAGACTTGAAAACTCCAAAGAAGAAGTCAAAACACCATCATTATTTCCTAGTTGACCAGAAGCATTGTTCCCTCTACAAACCAAAGCCCCATGAAGAGTCAAACCACACACATGAGACACTCCAGCAACCAAACTTGACATCGTGAAATTCTCAAACTTTCTTTGAATCTCATCGCTAATACTTTTTCCATTTGCACCCTCATCACCATCACCCCAACACACGACTCTTCCACTCTCTTTTATCACCCCACATGAAAAACCACTACCAGATGTGATGCTATTGCTACGAAACCTTAACCTCTCCGAAGGGGAACTGAACTGAACCCCACCGTTTCCTCTCCAGCACCGCACAACACCGGATTGCACCTCCCTGGCGCACACCTGAGAGTCGCCAACTGCCACGTCAGCCAACTGCACCACGTCGCTGTGGAATAGTCTCTTGGGGCGGAAGGAGGCTTTTGGGGCGGCGGTGTCCCAGCAGTGGAGGCTGCGGCCGCCGGAGCGGAGGCCGCAGAAGAAGCTCCGGCCGCCGGAGATGGCGTCGAAGGAAACGTTGGGGAGGGTGAGGGGGACGATGCGCCTGCCGTTGCGGGAGCACTTGATGCGGTGCTGGGGCTCCCCGGCGACTATGCCGCACACGGTGGCGGTGCCGTAGGTGACGGCGGTGGTGGCAGCGGAGCCCAGACCTTGGACGGCGGTCACGGTGAGAATGGCGAAGAGGGAGAGGGAGAGAGTAAAGGGTGGTGTCATTGGGAACGTGAAGGCTTCTTCTTCTTCATTGAGAGGGAAAATTTGTTACGAGTTGGAAGAAGAAAGTGCCACTTGCGAGAGAAAAGAACCGAAGAGAGAAAGTCTCGTTAAGAAAATAAATGCAAATGGTAAACAATAATATTTTACAACTTTGTTTAAAAAGTAACTAATATTACAATTTAAGTTTTTTTTTTTTGTCTCTTAAGTGCTGTATTAGAATGAGATTTTGAAAGATTAACATAAAACTCTGATTTTAAAACATTATATAAAATGTTGTAGTTTAAATTTTAATGGATTACTAATCACATATTCATAATTTAGGTGGAAAGTAATTAGATAAAAAAAAGCGATGGGTCAATAATTTAAAAGGTAATTTTGTAAAAAATTAAATTTTTAACAAACTAATAAAATTAATAAAAATTTATTAATTATTATGACATATTATGATTATGTGATAATTTTTTTATTATTATGAACTCCATTTAAAAAATACAAAATAAAAGTTATAAATAAAAGTGTAACATTTAATGTGTTAATGTATTTGTGAAAATCTCTTGGTATATTTTTTTTTATCATGGTATTGTCATAAAGTAGTTTTTGTCAAAAACATTGATTAATCTTAGTTGGATATAGTGAGCGCATATAAGATAGATATTTTTTTATTAATATAATTTATTTTATACTCAAAGTTAAGATTCTATCCTGAATGAATCACAGTGGTTAAAAAATACAAATTGTTATTGTTATAAGTTATTAGTACTTGGTATACGTTTTTAGTTATTGTAAACATATAATTTTGCTTTTAATTACTGAAAAGTAAATCATCTTATTTTAGCCTATGATTTTAGATTTTTATCAATAAATTGTTATTCAAAATTTTAGACTTTAATTATTTTTAACGTTTTATAATAAATTTTCCTATTTTGACTTATTATTAATTAATTTCTTATTTTTATTAAAATTAGTTTCATTTACCGCGATGATTGAATGCAGTCAATGCACTGCAGTTGTGGACCGTGTGGTCCCTCAAAATGGAAAATTCATTGCTATCGTAATGGTAATTAAATGGTAGAGTTACTCGCAATGGTCCTTTTGAAAATGGAAAACCCAAATTAAGGAATTGGATTATTTCATTGGAATCGCCAAGTTAATTGGGAAACAAGACTAAAGTTGAAATTAGTAATAATTTCAAAGATGACATGCTCCATGCCTCGACAGAAGTTAATTTCCTTAAATGAGTTAAGTGAATATACTCCATTCAGTCTAATTATTATTATCTTTATCCTAAAATAATTAGTAGTTTTTGTCTAAAAAATAAGTGTCACATTTTTTAAAAATTATTCCAAAAATAAATGTTGTATTGAGTTTTTTAATATGATATTAATTACTTTAGTTTTACCAATACCCCTAAGAATATCTTAAATGATATTGATATAAACAATTTAATTTAAGTCACATCAATCTTAAACAACTTAGTTAAATTTCTCTATGATGAATTTTTTTATTAACAAATTGTTTAATTTACAAATATTTTTTCTCTTTCTTATATTTAATATAAAGATAAACAACTCATAAACAATAATTGTTTATATAAGTAATTTTTAAATTTTAATTAACTCAAAATCACATGTAATACACCAAAATAATATTTTTTTATCAAGCAACCCATTAAACAATTCTTATTGTAGATACTTTTATAAATGCTACTTTAATTTTGTAATCTAATATTAATACTGTTCATTTTCATTTATTTAATAAAATTACTTTTGTATAATTATTATTATTTTTGTCTATTTATTAGTTTTTCTTAGTTGGTGTAAAACAAACTATGACATAGTTATTTTTGGATGAGAAGGGTATCATTTTAATTTTTTAATGTAACATTAATTTTAATTTTAATTTATATTCTTTATAATATTAATGATGGATAATAAAATTTATAAATGAATTATCAATGATATAAAATTAATTAATTATATAAACTAACTGCTCCCTTTTATTTATTTACTGTTTTTTTTCGTAATCTTGCGTAGTAATAAAATCATTTTATAATGGAGGGAGTAGATAATTTTATGATGTGTGTAAAATAGAGGTTTGATTTTTATTGGTGTGGTACAATAAAGACTTTTCCAAATAAGGTGGATACGGATATACTTCCACTATTTATTATTTTTCCCAATATTTATTGATATTTAAAATATTAATATTTATTATTATCTTATTCTCCCATTAATTAAAATAAAAATCAATTATATGTTTTAGAATATCATTAATATTGATGCAAATATTTTGTTACAATTCTTTTACATCACAAATATTCTTTATAAAAGACTATTTTATTTGAATTTGTATTAAAAACAACTACGATAAAGTGAGTCAATTCTCCTAGGTGGAATTTTTTTTTCATACACAATTTGAATTCAGGACTTTAAGGAAATTAAACATGTATAAAAAAATTGGAGGAAATTAAACATATATCATTAAAACTAATTGTTCGTTGTTTTTTTTCTTTGCAAATTTTCAGTATATACGCTAATTATAGAAATACTGTCCCGTGATTAAATTTCATTTATTAATATAATTTTGGATTTTTTTTAATAGTCAAGAGTAATAAATATCAAACCATTTGGCATTGTATCTATCTAATATGGGAGGCTGCTTTTATTATTTATTTTTGAACCAAATCGAAAGATTCTTTGGGATCCATAGTTTGTTCCTTCAATTCTCTATTTCTTTTCATGGTAAGGTTTGGGGAATGAAAGACAAAAGAAAAAATCACTAAAATAACTTGATCGTTGAATGACTTGGATTTGAATTGAAAATAATCCTTCATTTAGTAGTCACAGTACTAATTAGGGTGTTCAACAGTTACGTTGGAAGCACTTTTAATAAAAATAAAAAATGAACTGATTGATTTTAATCAATCCGATTTAGGTTGAGAAAATTTTCTTTCACCAATCCAAATTTACTTAATTTCAATAATATTAAGTTGGCTAAGTTTTATCTAATCAACAGTGCTGTCGCTTTAAATTCAAAAAATTTAAAGAATAAATAAAGTAACATTATTAATTATATATTAAAGTATTTTTAAAAAATAATATTCAAAATAGTAATTGAATTAGTTCACATTAAATATAAGTTTGTTTGATTACTCAAATCAATATACAATATTTTTTTTTAATTTCTTTATCAAATTAATCAGTTCATCGAGTCAAACTTAATCCATCATCACCTTATCACCTTTTATTGTACTTAATGTTGGAAAATTAATTTTTAAATTCTTACATGAAAATCATCACTCAATAAAATCCCATAAACATCATATTGGACCATCAAGAAATTTTAAACAAATAAAATATATTTATTTCTATTACAGTGATTTATCCTTTATTCTTATAATCTTTTATCCTTTATTCTTTATTCTTTTCAAGAAATTTAATTTACTAACAGATATGACACCATAGTGTACAGAGTATACACTATCGATGCCATCTTTCTTTAGCTATTGGAACATTCTATGCCATTTGAAATTTGACAATTATATATATTTCAAATATTCTTTGTTTTAAGAAATAGTACTATAATTGTAACATCATAGAAATATCTGCTCTTCTTAAAACAATATTTGGAAGATGGAACAAATCATATAACGTTGACATAAATCACATTTGAGTTAGTTGTTTCGGTGACATGTGAACCTCTTCATATATTTAATTTGAAAGTTTAGAGTCGTCTCTTGACTTTATGCATATACTATATTTGTAATTTGGTTTGGCAAGTTAAAGAATTAACTGTGCTTTACCTAGCCTCTGCAAGAAAACAGCACATAATTAAAAGTGAGTTGTAATCAAACTTGTTGGAATATTAATTAATTTCTTGCAACTTCCTTCATTCAATTAACAAATGATTCGTTTTGTAGCACTTTTGTTTAATAGTGTACTATAAAACAATCAAATATATATGTGGGGATCCGGAGAGGGAAAAGGAAAACAATAGAAAAAGAAAGCTACGTTGATGATTAAGGCTTTGTCTCCACACACACTTGAGTCGGGATCCAAGTTGTATCTGAGCTAGTTAGGTGAAGTATTGTTTGGTTTGTTTAATTTAGATTGGGATGTAGCATTAATTATTACGAGTTAAATTATCAAGTTGACTTAATTTATATATATATATATATATATATATATATATATATTCTAGAATCTCTTTCTGATTGAAAATGATTAACAACAGTATCAAAGTAGAGGGGTCACACCATATACCAATTTACATATGTTTAACTAACCTTTCTCTAGTTGGCTTTGTTATGTTCTCAAGTAAACTACATCCCATAGCTTTCTGTTTTAAATTATACGAATGTTCATTCGTTTTATATAATAGGGGCTACAACTGTGTTCAAATGGTCCTAACAGGTTTTAAAACCAGATTAGCATTTAAATTAACTTTGGTCAAAGGATATCATTTATGGTCTAAATACTATTAAGAGTTTAATTTTGATATACCGTGATTGTAAAACATTGTCAATTAATTAAAAATTATATTAAATATGATTTTTAAATTAATTATTACAAAAATTGACTATTTTACCATATATAATAATTCATAACTAGATAATCATATAAAAAACTTTTGTACTATTTATATATATTCTCATTAAATTTTAGTAACAGTTGTATCCTTCTAAACTTTGGAGCTACAGAAATCGGAAAGCGAAAGCAGGGGTTGCTAATATGGTTCAATTTTAAGGTGCAGAAACCATATATATCACTTGAGAAGATCCAATGCAAATCCTAGCATTTCAAAGGAGAATGTTATATCTTTTCTTCCCTGATGTTATCCATAGAGTTTTTCTTCCTGAATTCTTGCTCTACTAGAAAAGATGAATTTTCTTTGGTGTTTTAAAATTTTTCATTTCATGTTAGTCTTATATTATTTTTTTATATATATAAATCAAGGTCTACACCCTCCCTTTAGCGCAAGTGATTTCAACTAGGTTGACACCCCCCAAGACACTAAAGATGCACAACTGCAAATCAAGAAATATTATTCGAAGATGAAAAAAAAGATAAATATTAAAGACCATGGGAGCATATATAAACCAAATCCATCATGAGGAAAACTATATGGATCTATAGTTTGGAAGGTCTATTCTATTCCTGTTTAATTCTGGTGCAATGAAAAGAGGAGAATAATTCCACCAACAAAAAGTAAAGGAGAGAGCAATGGAGGTATTAAGTTTGCCAGCACAAAAATTGCACTCTCTAAAGATATGACCAATAACAAAATTCATGTTTTTTTGTTATGTCTATACAGTTATATCATCTATTTTAAGAGACTAGAGAACCAAAAAATGATTTTTAAAGGCCTGAACCACCAAGAGTGAATCACACTCAAGCCATAAGTATTATATTTTTAAAAAGCCTATACTATACATCAGTTAGTCTTATATTAAATTTATAACTGTATTGTGTTAATTATTTTTAAAATTTATTGTATCTTAATATCGTATCATATTCGTGTCCAGTGTGTTATATCTATGCTTCCTAGTGTTATCCTTAGAATTTTTCTTCCGTACTTGTTCATCTCCACAAGCACCATCTCAAGTTTTGGTCTATGTATATTCTGAGACAAAATAATGGGTGGAATCTAATAATGGTCATAAATCTTCTTAAGGAAGAAAGGAGAATATAAAATAAATTTTCGTTGATAAATCCCTTTTACCAGCTAAGGAGATTGACGAACGTCCTTTAATAAAGAAAAGCTTGGAAGGTGATGCAAGTATATGCAACAGTTGGAGCTTGAATTTATTGTACAACAATTACATGTAGAAACATAAATGATTCGCCTAAAATAATATGATGCATGATGGTAAAGCTGAAGAGGATGCAAGCCACCATTGAGTAATATATATCACATACCAATCCTTCGATGTCTAATTTATTCATGTCAATTATAAATGCAAAAACGACCCAATTTGATAATTTATCAAGAGCATAGGGGGTACGCCATCTCACCATTAAAGTTGCAATAGAAGAAAATCTAATTACTCTACAGGCACCATTTGAAAATGTTACATATATACTTGCATCTAATCCTCTTAAGTTCATTTTGTGTTGGATTTGTCTCGAAATTCGTATGGCAGCAATTTGGATAGAGAACCAAACATGTACTTAGATTGTTCATTTAAAAGTTTATTTTAATTAGCCATTTAATTACCTTATCAAAGAACCCTATAATTAAATGTCTAAACGACCCAATATGATAATTTATCAAGAGCATAGGGGTATGCCATTTCAGTTTCACCATTAAAGTTGCAATAGACGAAGAATAACCTTATAAGATTCTACTTCAAAAAGAAAGAAAGAAACATGGAAAAAGGGTTGGACGGCTAACACTAACTGAGTAGCTAAATACGGAAAATGTTTGAGTAAAATAGGCCAAATTGTTCTTGTCTATTCTCAGGTGCCAAATGTTTATTCTCTTCTTGTTCTATGTGGATTTTACCTTGGAGTATCAAACAGATGTGTTGCTCAAAATATTCTTAGGTGTGTATCTATATCCAATTAATATCGTTGGCTCTCAACCGTGTGTAGCATTAAATTTTCTTGTTTGCTTCTTAATAAATGAATTTCATTAGCTAAAAAAAAAAAAAAAAAAAAAACTCAACGTGATCACAACCAATTAGCTACGCATTCTGAATTGACCTTTTTTGCTTATTGGGACTGAGTATATAATGAGGCTTGCTTCTCATTTGGAACTTCTAAAAGAGGGAGCAGCTAATTAACCAAAGAAAAAATGAACTTGCTTCTAGTTTAATCACAACCAAACAACCCCTTAGAAATTTACAGATTAGAAGTTTAGCATTTTAAAAAAATCATTAACAAGTAAGAAATTGCATTTCAAAAACAATTAAGGAGTAAGAAATCACGTTTAGAATGCAAAGATTATACATATAAGCTTATCAATAAATATAAAAAAAATTGTGTTTGAAACTTGGAATCAAACACAAGATTCGTTCAAAGATGTTGTGTTGTATCATTTCTGCTTGGTTCTATACATTCTAATGACTAATGAGATAAAGGTAAACAAGCCCAAGTTTCTAGGGGCAAATGTCAGGAGTGTATCTGTGTATGCAAGGTTATTCCCCTGTTCTAATAATAAAGACAATTGTCTTCATTTGGACAAAAGTGTGAATGAACGCCATAAATTGTCTCCCTTAATTGCTCATTTATCCTTTTTTAATATTATCATTAATATAAAAAAATTAAAAAAATGAAAAATTACATTCAAAAAGTGGAAAACCACAAATAATAAAAATTAAACAATCAAATATATTCCTTATCCCTCAAAATATTTTGAATTATTAATTTTAATTTTAAAAAATTAATAAATTTTTAATCCCTGCATTTTAACAGAAAAATATATTCTTATGGATGTAAGAGCGCCCCCACATACATTTACCTATCTTTTTTTTCTGCTCATATCAGTTTTCCTTTTTTATTTCTTTACTAACGTTGGGTAACTGAAGCCCAAATCGTTTAATTTACTTATTTGTTTGGTGAATATTGGGCTTATTGAGTCACTCTTCAAAACAAAAGCCTCCCACATCTTCAATATAGCAATCACATATTGATGCTATTTTTATTATATAAATTTGATATACCCTTCATCTCCTTCGATCCCATATTTCAGTTCTTCTCCCTTCTACCCTCAAAATTCAATTAACCTGTTCATAACGAAGGAGTAAAGACTCTAAAATAACAAAAAAATGTAATTATATGCACACTCTGAAATATTTAATGCAGCTACAGAAATTTATCTAAAGTGGTCAAGTTTCTATAAGAAGTTGTCAATGGGACTTGGCTCCAACCAGTCTTCACTAGGCCCGCCCTTGTGGCCCAATTATTAAAAATACTTTTACATGCATAATCATTTAAAAGAATGACTATTTTATTTAACATTATTAAATAATAATAAAATAATATTAAGTTAAAAGAATATTTTTTAATATTTTACATTTTTTATCACAACTCATTTTTATTAAAGGGTATTTATATCATTTTATAAACATATATTTTCCTTTGCTCTTGCTTTGTACTAAACATATATTAGTACAACAGAAACACATACTGTTGTACATAAAAAAATTATAAATCAAAATACATTTACTGTTTATCATAACCAGTTAGGTCATTCTAAATTTATTATGATAAAAAAATAATTAAAAATTCAAGTAAATACTTATTAAAGAATTAGAAGATTCTTCAATTAAATAATTTATCATGTACTGCTTGTTTTCAAGAAAAGTTAGTAATTTGACCATCACCATGGAATAAAGTAGTGGAGGGATTGCCTTTCCTCTAGTTTCGTATCATTTACATTTACAGTGTGATATGTTGTTATTATTTCTTATTTCTTTGTTTTCATTTATTCATACCATCAAACACCTCAAAATATAATCAAGAGTGTCTGAATCAAGTATGATATGATATTGTTTGAACTTAATTAATGATATTAAGTTCAACTTTTAGATATGTAATTACATGAAATATTTTAGATGAAAAGTTTTATCACTTATAATAATTTTACTTAGGGGTATTCAAGGTTCAATTTTGTTCAATTATTCATCAAAAAGTCACTCAAACAAAACTTAAAATAAAATTCGAACCAAAGCAAATCAAATTATGCAGTTTGGTTCAGTATTTTTTTCGATTTTTGCTAAAATATTATTTCATTAACAATTATATACTTTCTTTTCATCTTTTAAATTAAATTACATTAAAAAATTACTAATAATAGTCTATGAAACTTATTAATATGTTAAACCTTCTACAATAAAAATTTGTCAAATTTTCATCCATTTTAAACTAAACATATCTTTAAAAAGTCATCTAAAAAAAGAAAATGATATATATTGTATAAGTTTTATATATATAACACTATAAAATAATGTGAAACTCAAATGATATACACATAAAATACATAACACTAATATAATATAAGTTGTGATTTGATTTGATTTGGTTTGGTTTCAAAAATACAAACAGCAAGTCAAATCAAATTGGTTGATTTGAGAAAAAAAATCATCCAAACAAATGCAAAAAGAATCGGTTTGATTCGATTTTTTGTTTTTTTCAATGTTTTTGGTTTTTATTTTGGATTGATTTGAATTTGATAATCCCTTACTTGACTTGAGTAGGATTGTCTAATGTAAAAGATAAATGTAGTCTAAAAAAAATAAAAAACTATTTGTGAAAATTAGAGTTGATAGAAGTTAAAAAACAAGATGGTCAAATTGAAGATGTAAAAACTCCAAAAGACTTCTTAAACATAATTAATTTTTCAGTTCTAGAAGAAATTCGGGTACCTAAAATTATTAAAAATAATGAGATCTCAACAATTATGTCCCGAATAGAATATGGTAAAACATTTTTATTGATCTTCTGAAGTAAAATTTTACAAAGTAAATTTGAAAGTTATTATCCTAATCAATAAATTTCTTGAGATCCCTCCACTACTTTATTCCCTTCTTTTGTTTCTTTTTTTATTATACTCCATTTTTATACTTATTTTTATGATATCAGCACACACCTTAAAGTACTTAATAGTTTAAAGTGGAGATGCAGGCACATATTTGATTGAAAATGATAAATAATCAAATGAATAAATTATTGAACTTTGGAAAACAATGTAATTTTTTTCGAAATGATCCATTAAAGAAGGAAATGAATTTGCATGGGCAAGGCAAACCTAGTTGGTGTTACGTCTATCACTACAATACACACTATTTGCAGTGGGGGATGTCTATATAGAAAACATTTGCAATATAAAATTAAGGTTCATCTAGTCATCATGCATTAATATAACTTGATTAAGTAGAAAACTAAGTATATAGATTAGTCAATCTATAAATAGACCAATACCTTGGTAACTCAAGAGAGATTAAAAAGTGTTTTAACATAAAAGTGTATAGTCATAGCTTGGTCATTGACCACATATATATAGATAGATCGTGTCGATAAACAAATGGCTGACTTATTTTTCTTACATGTTGTTATTATATCCTTTTTCTACTTGTCCTCACTTCCATATTAAGAAAGGAGACACATCAAACAAAAAACCCTATCTTATCACCAAAATTTTCCATAGTACTGTAATGGCATATAGACTAAAGACTAACCATCTGTTCATCCTTTAGTGGATGGACTTTAATTAGAAGCATAACAGTCTGTTTTAGTGATGATTCAGATTTTTCTTTAAAAGTAAACTTTCTATAATAGTGAGGAAACAAATCACTGGACAGATGATATGCAAGAGACAAGATGCACAACCAATTAGAATAAGCCTTGGATCTCTTGAAAGGCTTCAATCAGCACCAACTTTCTTAACATAAGATGTCAATTTATTTGTATACAATGATGCAATCAACCGAGTTTATTTATAATTTAATAAGAGGTTAAAAAACAGATAATATTCCGATATAGCTTTTTTTAAGGATATCTATTCCGACATAGCTTTTTTTTTTTAAGGATATCTATTCCGATATAGCTTAATACAATACAATAAAAATTATAAAGAGAGTAAAATCATTTACTTAATAAAGAACAGTATACACGAAAATCCAAATAAATTAATTATAATTTTTATAAATATAATTTTCTTTAGTATTTAGTCCCTTGTTTTATAAAATTATCCATTTTAATCACCACGTTAAAGGAATTTTATTAGGCTATAAGGTGGATAATGGTCATCATTGTCGTATGACATAAATCAGTTGACCTGTGTTGCCACATAGTCTTGTTTACCCACAACATTAATTTCATCATGCTTAATTCATCCAATGAAATTCTCATTACTGCTTATCTTGCACTCTTCCTTTGGCCTATTCTTCCATATAGCATGATCACCCTTTAACTTGTTCCTTCCCAACAAGAGTTTTCGATCATGCAACATCACCAGCCATATTGTTTAGCCTCCCAATCCGATAATTAAAAATTCTAATATGAGATCATTGTGTTCGTCGTTTATCCATTATGTAATTGGGTTGTTTATTGTGTGCGTGTGAGAGACAGAGAGGGTTGTGTTCAAATTGTCAATGAGGGATAATCAATCTTTGTAGGAATGTCTTTTTTTTTGCCAAATCATCTTCAATTGCCTCGCTACTCAATTCAATTTAAACTCATCTTGGTCACTTTGGAGGAAGGAGGATGAACGAGTAATACAACCCAAACAACTATAGCCTCGCTACACAACACTTGTTCCCTTGCTTCACAAGCCATAATAATGTTGGATGCTCCACTCATCACCACTTACCTGTATTTTCACTCCCAAATGGGTGGTCCTTGTCTTCTTTTACTTTCTTTCAAAAAGGGATAACTTTTTAACGGAAAGAAATGCTATGGAGAAATGGAGAAGGAGGAAAAGATATATCAACGAAGATGAAAGTTATGGGTACTTGAGGAAAAAGGAGAGGGTAATGAGTGAGATATTTTTCCAGTTGATAATCTCTTTTTGACCGTTGGGGATGAAGATTAGGGTTTTCATTATTGATACGTGAATACAGTGGCATAGCCAATTTTTACTTTTGGATAGTACTAAATTTTATTTTTAATTCTAATTAATTATATAAATATATATACTTATTAAAAAAATTAAAAAAATATTTTTAAGTAGTGTAATGATCATTATTGACCTAGTCATAACTCCGCCACTGCATAAATAGTCATTACTTGACACACTTTAATATTTTTTTATGGGTGTTACTAATTAGTATTTTTGGGATATTGATTAAGAAATTTTAAAAAATATATTATAGAAATTATATGAGAGTATAAATGAAATTATTGACAATGCAATTTTATGTATTTCAATAAAAAAAAATATTTTAATTCCTTAACCAATGCTTTAACAACAATGATTAGCATTTACTTTTTTTTCATCCTTTTAGGTGTGAATTAACATTTGGATATTTATTCATTACTTTTCTTAGAGTTTTGGTTGAGGATAGTGAGTGAGAAGAGGATAAATTGTTATATAGTCTATGATTATCATATTCTCCACCAATATTTACATAATAATACTTATTATGTAATATTAACGCATTCTCATAAATTAAAAAAATGCCAATTATATATATCACATAAAAAATATTCAGAACATAATCACAAACCATATAACAATTTGTCAATATAAGTTACTGTCAAGCAAGTCACATAAAGGAAGAAAAGGAAAAGTGACGGCAGACTGAAATTAATATTGTGTTTGGTAAATAGGAAAAAACATAAAGATGTTATATTTCTTCGTTTGATTTAGTTGAAAGAGAAAAAAAAAAGAGATATTTATTAATAAACCCTCTTAGCATATGTAACTAACACTTAAAAAAAAAGTCTTTTTTCAACGGAATATTTCTGACGGACAATATTCTGTCGGTAATTTTAGCATTTTTGACAGATAATTTTCTGTTGGAAATATTCTGTCAGAAATACTTATGTTACCAACGGAAATTTTTATCGGGAAATATTCCGTTGGAAATATTTTAATTTCCGACGGATTTATCGATGGAAAAATTAGTGGAAAATATATAACGAATATTTCCGACGGACAATATTTTGTCGGTAATTTTAGCATTTCCGACGGATATTTCCGTCGGTAATTTCCGAAGGAATTATCCATCGGAAATTACCGATGGAATTATTTGTGGGAAATTTCCGACGGACAATATTCCGTCGGTAATTTTAGCATTTCCGACGGATTTATCGACGGAAAAATTTTGTGGAAAATATTTAAATTGTATTTTAATTTTTTTTACATTTATAAATTCTTTAATTTGCATTAAACGTGTAAGATATTTGTTTTACTCATTTGGTTTGATATTTTTATTATTTTCTATAAAATAATAAAAGAGATACTATTATACTTGTAAGATGTAAAAACATTTATAATATTATTATAAATAATTTTATTTAACAATTTTTTATTCACAATAGTGCAAGTCATTATCTAATAACTAAAAGGAAGGATAAACAAAAATTCCATCATAAATAATATTTAGAGGCTAAATATTTAACAACTCTATTTTTTAGTGTGTGTAATTACTTTAAGTAATATACTAGTGTTGTTTATTAAATAATTATTAAATTTAATTTTTTTAAAATATATTAATAATAAATAAATAAAAATTTTAAAGAACTAAAATCATAACTTCAATGAACCCTACCATAAACCAATGTAGGAATGTAAAAAAATGATTTAAACTTAATTGGTTTTGAATTGAACTTTAATCAATTTTATTTAAAGTCAAATCGACTGATTTAAAATTATGTAAATTATGATTTTCAAAACAAAATCGGTGAAAAATAATTTATTTACAACTAATTCAGTTAATCAAAATTCATTCACAATCAATTTTAAATCGATTCTTTAAAACTAGTTTAAAAGAATCGATTCGTCAAATAGTTCAAACATTTGAATTTAAGACCCAAATATTTGAATTTATTTTAAGAACTGAATTTAAATACAATCATTGGTTTAGAAATGAGAATACTCAACTACTTAGGTCAAACAACATTTAATAGTTTTGTCTCTTTACAAATGAGTATGAATATGTAGTTCTTTGCTACGGTTGATGGACCTTTGTTTTCTTGTTTAATATCCTAAAATATAACATCGACACACCAACTATTAATTAAAATATTATCTTTTAACTATAATTTGTAATTTGTTTCCTTTTAAGCTCTTATTTTAATTATCTTCTATAAACATAATTATTAAATATTATATTGAAGGTGTTATAAAAAAAGTAATAAACAATGACAAAGAATTTTGCAATATTTTTTTTATTATTTCTTTAAAGATTATGTAATCTCTTGCTCAATGACAATTCCAAATTCTATACTATTCACCCAATACATGGACCATAGTAATTCCAAGTGTTTTGGGCTATCTTGTGGGAAATATTATAAAATAGTTCGACGACTCAGTCGAAGAGACCTTTTGCATCTCAGAAGTGAACAATGTTTTGAGAAAAATAAATTCTTTAGAGAGTTTAAAGATGGGAAGAAAAATAAAATTTTTGCCTGTAGTTGAATTTCTTGGCTTTTTTCCAGGCGTGTATAGTAACCATAAAAAAATAAAAGAAAAATAAATTTACTATATTCCGTCACAAAAAGTGTTAGCGACGGATTTTGCGAATGGTGCCATTAGCGTGGGAGGTGCGCTAGGGTGGCGCAGTTAGCGCCAGAATTGACGCTAGTAGCGCCAGAATGCACCAGAAGTGTATTTCTCTCGAATAAGTGGCGCGATTAGCGTGGTGATGGCGCTAACAGCGTGGAAACTCGGTCAGGACACGTATAAAAGGCTCATTTCGCGATTTTGGGGGCCAGAACCTTATTTTCTTCTTCCTCTGAGCCTTGACAGCCACTGTTAAGCTCTGGAGCTTCATACCCACTCCATCTTTGATCTAAATACTTCCCTTCAAACATGAAACTTGTAGGGAATCACCCTATGAGCTAGAATCCTTCATCACTTTTCCCTAAAAACGTTCAAACGGAGAGATCCTTTTTCCTAGGGAACTTCACAAAACTCGAGCTCGACGGGAAAAGGAGGCGATTCTCGGACACCCAAGCTTGGGGAAGTAGTCCATTAACCTTCCTTGTCATCTTAGAGATAAGAAACTCGAGTTTTACCGTTTGATTTGTGGTTTTGTTCTTGGGATGAATAGTGATCCTTTTGAGCTAGAGCTGGAATTAGGCTTGAGTCCTTTAGAAAAATATGTTTAGGAGGTTGTTGTGATGAAGGATTAGCTTTGAAATGTTAGTTTCATGGACTTTGGTTCTTGGCTCTAAGAAATGCATGTGTAGGTAGTCTGTTGGTTAACTGATGATTGTAGAACATGCATGAGCCTTGTTACTGGTACTATATGTGCTCAGGAAACTATATAAACGGTATTTTTGTGTTGAAGAAGCCGTTTAGCCATATTGTTCATTGTTGAACTTTGAGCTTGTATAGCTTTGATTTGGTTAATACCTTAAGATAGAGGACATAGAGGTTTATATGGAAAGGAATGATGTCTCCTTTCATTTTAATGGTTGAGGACCGTTGTTGTATACTTATGCTTTGTAAGGTTGAATGTGTGGATAAAACCAGTAGATGCCCATGTTAGATCTTTGCTTGTGTGTTGTCTCCCACAAGGTTTGATTTTCATATTCAAATTTTATTAATTGTAATTGTTCTGACTGATATTTAACTTTTATTATTTCTTCTGTTTTTCACCTATTTAATGATTTAGAGAACTTGCTATTCAAATTGTGGAACAGTTTGAAGCTCTAGGTTCTGAAATTGGTGTCAAGTGTGCCGTGGTGAGTTTCAATTTATTTTTCTGAAATGATTAATTATGTGTGAATTTTATTGCTTCCTTCATAGCTGATTTTGTTTTGTTTCTCCCCTTGAGACTCTTTCCAACATATACTTAGCCTTATATGGTTGTTAGGCACTGTGTTAATTTTCTGTTCATTACATGCATATTAAACAATCTATTTAATTGGCATCTTATCGTTTTTCTCAACCTTGTTTGAGGAATTGACATGGTACAATAGTCCATCAAGATAGCAAAGCAACCTCATATTATTGTAAGTGTTACTATTGTTGTAAGCATGCTTTGATTTCATTTGTTTTTTGTAATTAGAGTGTTAGGTAATACTTGATAGTTGAGTGAGATCCAAAATTTATTCATTATATTGTTGGGACGAATTCCTATTGTTGGTTTTTTTCCTTCTGTTGTTTTTAGCATGTCTGCTTTCAAATATTATTGTTAAGCTGTTTAACATGGTTCCTTTAACTTTCACTTGCTGATTATATTTATGGTCCTTGCTAAAATTTAACTATTATCTACCCAAAGGGAAATGATTAATCAAATACCATGTTTTCTATGTTCTGAAAACTTAAATATTTCTTACTTGGGAAAGTTTTTAGAGAATTGTCCTATTATAAGGTCCAAGTATGTTTAAGCCAATCTTTTAGCTTTTTACTTCATCAATTAATTGTCTTCCTTATTTTTTAAAAGCAAAGGTGTGGTCAAGGTTTTAAGTCTATGATGTTATGGTTGGTTCACTTCTTGAAAGCACAAGCCTCATCATGACAGATAGGGAAATTTTGTTGATATTTCACCTCTGGAGGTTTACTATCTATATATAGAAGAGTTTCCTTGGACTATAATATTCTACAGTGAGCATTGATCAAACTTATTTGGAATTCCAAATTCTGGTTCAATGTGTCTTGGCACTGATTTGTCTTTCTTTTTGCTTTTTCTTTTTTTGTTTTGCTTCCGGCCATATTTGCACCAAAAGTCTAAATATGATTTCACCCTTGCTTATATGGCCGTAAGGGTGAAAGCTCATTTAATTGGCAAAGCTCAAACAACACTAGTGATAGTTAGATATGTAATTACAGGAACCCACAATCGTTTTAAATCTTTCTTTGATCATGCTTACTAGTACTATAATTTCGTCTGGTGATTACTAGCACTATAATAATAACATTGGATTCCATATTCCCCACTTACTTTCCATTGTATTCTTCTCCAGTGATTACTAGTACTATAATAATAACATTATCTCTTTATCTCAATCACAGTGCCTGTTACATGATAATCTCACTTGTGTAAACAAGTCATTGATTTGATTAAAAAAAGCAAAAGCTAGTTGCAGTGAGGGGGCTAGTAAAGGGCTAGGATGATAAAAAAACTGTGGAAGCTGTCTGAAAGACAAAGGTATGTGTTCCTTCTTGTAATTAAATTCAAAGTCAAAATTACCTTACTAGTTTTACAATGAGCACTTGAACAACAAAATAGCTTAGCTAGTGGTTATGTCCTGGCATTCTTGTTTATTGAAATTTGTTGATATCAATCCAAATGGTTTTCAAGATTTCTAGTACGTGAATTTTATTAATTTCTATCCCATACCTTATACGCATTAATGCTTATTCTTTATCTATATATATTTTATTAATTTCTATCTCATAACAAAAGAATATATAAATCATTATTTATTAGTCAATCTTTTTACATACACGAGGTATAGAATAATTTTTGTAAAATATGTTTCTAGCATTAAAATATTTGATAGTTTAATGCACAACTTGCTTTCTATAGAAGCTGGGAATTCATAATTGGACAAGCTTAGATAAGTTCTCTGGATTGTGGTTAGCATGCTAGTGTACTGAATTATATATTCAGCTTAGATAAGTTTGTGTTTGTCATTATTGTTATTAAATAGACATGGTGCTTTTATTTTACATTTATTTTGAATTTTAGTTAATTTGTTTTAACATTTATTTGAGATTAATGAATTTGAATATATTATTAATTGTATGTATGTGTTAATTTCATTATTGATGTTAAATAATACAAATGAAAAAAATATACTCAAATAACTGACATTAAATAAAAAATTAATACAAAATCATAGAAAATTAGTTACCGACAGAATTTCCGACGGATCTTTCTGTCAGAAATTTCTGACGGATTGTTCCTTCGGATATTGTCGTCAGCAATTTTCGACGGATTATGCCGTCGGTAATTTTCGACGGATTATACCGTCGGTAATTATCGACGGAATGATCTGTCGGAACTTACCGACAAATATTTTCGTTGGTAATTTTCAACGGAAATTACCAATGGACACAAAAATCCGTCGATTAAATTTCCAACGACCGTTTTACTGACGGATTTTTGTCCGTCGGAAATTCGAGATTACCGACGGATTCTTTGCATTTCCGACAGATTTTAACCGTCAGAAATAGCAAATTTTTTTGTAGTGTAAAGTTAGCTAATTAGTTGATTAATTATTATGTAACTATAGTTAATTTAGTTAATTGTAAGTTAATTATTTTTGTAACTAACTATATACCCATAACTAATTTTGTAAGTTAATTCATTTTATGCTAATCATGATTTCCTTTATCTCTTTCTCTCTTTAACTTCCTCTCCTCTGCAAGCTTTCTTTGCAAATTTCTTATTCATCCATGGCAGGCTTGAGTTCTATGAGACCCTACAAAAAAAGTGCTTCTCTCCAAATTGAGAAGAAAGCAAGGCCGAGAAGGCAACAACGTCAATTTCTGCCAAAAAGACACAATCAACTATTTAATTTTATTATGTACTTAATTGTTGAAACTTTTAAGATAATATGTGTGTTTTAAACTTTTACATGATATATTTTGGATAATTATTTTTTTTAATATGAAACACTCCTTTAAAAAAATTCCTAAATATTTTCTTTATATTTAAAACCAACCAATGCCTAATCGTTTCTCTAGAAAAATTTGGCTTAAAGTTTTTTATGGTATTATCACACTAGGAAATGCATGGGAGCAAAATAAATACTCTGTCAGGCAACTCTGTTTATTTTCATATATTCTATATGTTGTAAACATTTTGACTCTACTTTTTTTTTAAGAATTAGACAAATATTTTAAAAATCTCTATAAATTTATTCCTTTAACGGTAGGTTCCATTCTTTTAGAACAAATAACTAGGATGTTTACACATTTCTAAGAATTAGACAAATATTTTGATTCCCTTTATTGTATTTTTATTTTCTTTAATTTGCATTACGATGTATTATATATGAAATACATTCTATATAAAAAAAATATTATTTAATATTAAGATATATCAAGAACGTATTAAAATATTAAATTTTTTAATTAACTTATTAAAATCTCGTATAGGAAACTTATCGAAAATGCTGTATTGGTATATGGTGGTATATGTGCTTCTTAATTGATAGGTACATGCAAATATACAGATGTTAAACGACCTATAATCAAACAAGTGAGTATAATCACAGAACGAATATATCAATTGACGAGAAATTATTTTACTGTAACTAGAAGTTTTAAAATCAAGTTTTAAGCATGTAATTTCGTTAAATATGAGCTTCCCCGTCTAAACTGATTCTACCGACTAAATCCGAATTTACTTCAATAAAGAATACTGTGGTCTACGAAAAAAAAAATAGTATAGTTTCTTGCATGTGTTAACCAAGTTTGATAATGGCCTTGGTGAATCAAATCCGTCATAGTTTCTTTATTTTTTTTGCATACAATTTATGTTTTCCTTTTTTAGCTTTGATCTTTGGCTAAATTGAATTATGATTCTCCTACAATTTTAAATTAACAAAATTAATTCTTCCATTTTTAAATTAAGACATTTAATCTCCTTATTTTTTAAAATAAATAATTTTAATTTTTTTATAAGTTAATCATTCAAAATCAAACATTGACTTTAATAAAGCATATTAGTGTTGACGTCATATTTATATAAGTTATCGATATAATACTTATGTGACAACAAGTTAAATAAATAAAAATATTAATAAGAGATAACTTATGATAGCATTTTATTTAAAGATAAAGTAATAAACCCCTAAAATATTTATTTATTTTAGTTAATTTTATAAAAATTATTTTATATGTATCATTAATTAGGAGTTGTTAATTTT
>PYAF01000004.1:669704-682312 GCA_007407185.1 Glycine tomentella
ATCTTAATTACATTTGTTGAAATTTGACAATATTTTACCCTTTTCATAATTTTTTTATAAAGAAAATAGGTTATATTGTTAAATAATTTTATATTATTGGTCAATCATGAATTATCATGTATAATTTACAGTAACAATGTTAAAAGTCATTTTAATGATAATTTATGATAAGTTGGAAGTATAAATGTTTTTATAATAAACCATAGGTAACAATTCAACTTATTTTTATTTCATTCTCTCACTATTTTTACAGATAGACACACATGCATGTATACATATATAATTTACTTAAAGATGGAAAAAATGGAATTCCATCTTCCTTATTAATTTTAAAACAATTCCACTCTATAACTATTATTATCTACAACTTTTTTTTATTAGACGATGTATTTATATCACTTCTTTTTGCCTACATTGACAAGGAGAAGAAAAGATCGTGAATTGGCCTCAAGGCCCACATTAACAGCAATGTACAAATCTAGATCTATAAAATATATATCATTAAGGCAAAAAATTTCATTGATGCTTTTTTTTTTTTTTACAATCAATTTGATTGATGCTATCGCAGTTATTAATTGAATTAATCTTTATGGTTGATCAAATAAGGATTGTGAGAGACTAAAACAAAAGGTAAAATCAATGATGACCACGAGATTAATTTGAAAGGAAAAAAAAAAACACAAAACAAGTGAATCAAAGAAAGAGAAATAAAAAGAAAATTGTTCAAGCATACACTATCTACCCAAATGGGCCAACCGATGCAGATACAAATAATGATCTCATTCTGTTTGCTTTTATCTCCCCCCGGAATCAGATAAGCATAATCTTTTATTAATAACTAGACACAAATTGAGATATGGTTTTTTATTCATATACTCCCCTAGTTGACCTAGTGAATTGTCCCCACATAGAGAGCATGGTTCAGTTTAGCTTTAATATCCAACACTTTGCAGCTTGGATAGTCATTGCATGGCCCGAAAAAAAAAACTGTACGAGGTTCGCTGTCTCTTATACGAGGTTTTTTGTTTAAGGTTAGCGATCATCTAAATTCCAATGTTGATGATCGTGTAATCACATGGTCATTACACCCTCCAATGCAAAATAATTAATAATCATATCATAAAACTACCATATTGGGATCACTAAAAATATGTTACAACAAGTTGTGGGAAATTGGTAATACACCCTTCAATGCAAAATAATTAGTAATCATATCATAAAACTACCATATTGGGATCGCTAAAAATATGTTACAACAAGTCGTGGGAAATTGTTAATTAAATAATGATTATGGTCTTTTTTTAAAAAAATAGAAGTATCTTTTATTTAAAGTAATGTTATTCAAAATCAAATTATCATGGATGATAAATTTTTTTTTTCAAATATTTAATGCAATTGCATACTCATAATTTGAACTTGAACTCGAAATTTATTGTTAGATTAAAATAATCCTAAATCAATTGATCTACACACGTTTAGTGATCATGATTATTGTTCTTAATAAACTATATACTGGAAATGTTGAATTTGAGAAATTCACACCCAAGTGTATTTTTCCATTAATCACGGTAATGCTGTAGGATCGTAATTACGGAGAGAAATGGGGTAATTACACTTCTTCCATGTATGTACCTTTATATAATAGATTGATGAGAAATGCATACTGTTCAAAAGCAGCATATAGTGACTGCCTTGGACTTTAATATTTGGCTAGGGGAAACAAGTAACCAGACAGAGGCTACATCCCAAAATGCATTGCTTTTTTTGGCCATAAGGTCATGATCCTTCCTTTACCTATCTATTACTTTTCAAGTTTTTTCCTTGCGATTTCTCTTAATTGTCGTGACATAGAAATGAAACAAACAAAACACAAGGATACGATCGTATCGGACATCCATCTTGAGGTTTTGTTGACCTTGAGGACCCACCACCATCCGTGAGGCAACTTTCTATCTTTGGGTTATAACGCACACAGTTAACATCTGCTAAAGAAAATGAATGAGTAATATCAAATTAACTTTAAGATGTGATTGGATTGCCGATGACACTGTCTGTTTACGTTCAATCTCAGTTTGAAGGAAGCAACATTTTCTTTGCTTTTGCCTCATACGATGTGATGTAGTAAATCTCATAAATCTCGTGCCTGTCATGAATGAATGCAAAGCTTGCAGAAGAAACTTGCAAAGGAAGTTGAAGAGAAAGAGATGAAGGAAGCAATGAATATCATAGAATGAACCAGCTTACAAAGTCAGTTATAACAGTTGGTTATATAGTTAGTTACAAGACTAACTAACTCACAACTAACTCAATTAACTCTAGTTACTTAGAGATTAACCAACTAAGCTAACTCTAGTTATATAGTAATCCATGTTAAGAGCCCCCTCAAGCTAGGAATCGATATAAGACATTTGTAGCTTGGAATACAAAAATTGGAAAGCACGAGGCATAAAAGCCTTAGTGTAGATGCGGCTAGCTGATTTGCAAAAGAAACAAGAAGTAATTTCACAAGACCATTAAGCACCTTTTATCGAACTATGTGGCAATCAATTTCAATGTGTTTTGTCCTCTCATGAAAAACAAGATTGGTTGCTATATGAAGAACAAATTCGTTATCAAAGTACAAGACAATAGGATGCTGAAAGTCAATTTTAAATTCTTCTAGCAAATAAGTAAGCATTGTAGCTCACAAGTGGCACTTGCTAAAGCCCGATATTCAGCTTCAGAGGAACTTCTGGATACAGTAGCTTGCTTCTTAGACTTCCATGAAATCAATGGATCACCAATGTAAACAGCATAACCAGTTATAGATATTCTAGTGTCAATACAACCAGGCCAATCTGAGTCACTAAAGCCTTTAAGATGAATGTTACTAGCACCAGACAGAAAAATCCCTGCACCTAAAGTTCCTTTGAGGTATCTAAGGATTCGAAAAACAACTTGTTTATGATCTGAAGTGGGATTACCAACAAATTGGATCAGATATTGCACAACATATGTAATGTTTGGCCTTGTGTTAATTAAGACCAATCTCCCAATTAATCTCCTATAAGAAGAAGCATCTTCTGCTGAAAGATGAGACCCTGATTATTGATGCAGCTTGGTGGTATAATCACAAGGGGTGGACACTGGCTTAGAACCAAGCATGCCAACATCACTGAGAATGTCCGGTGCACACTTCCTTTGTTAGAGATTTATACCAGTTGAACTTTTGGCTACCTCGAAACCCAGAAAGTACCTTAAATCTCTTAAATCCTTTATTTTGAAAGCATTATCCAGTAGATGTGCAATTCTTTGAATTTCAGATAGATCGTTGCCTGATAGGACAATATCGTCAACATAAACCATAAAACAACAATTGTGCTGAAACCATGCTTAATAAACAAAGAATGTTTAGAAGCACATTGTTTGTATCCATGTCAAACCAAAAAAGATGATAATCTGGCATACCATTGTCTACTATATTGTTTCAAGTCATTAAGGAACTTTGAAGTTTGCAAACTTTCCCTGATCTGGCAACTTGCATATCCTGAGGGGTGATCATGTACACTTCCTCATTTAAATCATTGTTCACATCCAGTTGCTTGAGATGCCATTGATTGATAGCAGCTAAGGCCAATAAAAGTCTCATTGTGGTTAACTCAGCCACTGGAGAGAAAGTATCTAGATAGTTATGTCCTTGAGTATAGCCCTTAGCCACTAGCCTGGCTTTATACCTCTCTATTGAACCATCATATTTGTGCTTGATCTTATACACCCATTTACAACTAATTGTAGTTTTATGCTTAGGAAGATCAATAAGAATCCAAGTATCATTAAGCTCTAATTCTTTAATCTCTGCATTCATGGCCTCAATCCAATTATGATCCTTAGATGCTTCACTATATGACTGAGGTTCAACATCTTGTGAGATAGATGAAACAACACTATGGTAAGAGGGAGATAATCTGTTATAGGAAGGGACAAAACTAAGAGGATAGGGATTAGTACCTGTAAAGTGACTGACAACCGTTGATGATGGGTATGTGACATAGAAGTCTTTATATTTACTTGGTCTGCGTATTTGTCTCATGGATCTTCTAGATGCATGAGTGGGTTGTTGTGAGGTTAATGGATCAAAATTATGACATTGGGTACAAGCATGATAGGATAACTTGGTGATTCTGAAGAAGAATCACCAAATTGACCAATGGTATGAGAAGAACGAGTAGGCACAGGTAGGACAATAACAAGATCTATTTTATTTTGATCAGTGAATGGAAAGCAATCTCTAAAGACAGAAATAGCCCTGGTTTTAAGATCAAAGGTGATATATCATTTTGTGTTTGGCTTGAAACCCAAAAAGACAGAAGTGGCAACTCTTAGGTCAAGCTTCTTTCTGTTGGCTGTCAAAGTGCTATAAAAACATAAACAACCAAGTACCCTTAAAGACTCAATATCATAGATGGTTCCATGTAGTTTTTCATAAGGAGTTTGATTGCCAAGGAAAGGGGTGGGCATGCAATTAACAAGGACAATATAATGAATTAAGACATAAAACCATAAAATAGATGGTAAATTAGACTGAAATATCAAGGATCTAGTCACATTTAATAGATGTTGATGTTTTCTTTCTACAATCTCATTCTTTTGGGGAGTTTCAACACAGGAACATTGATGTACAATGCCAGTATCATCATAAAATTGTTTCATAATGAACTATGATCCATTTTCTGATGTAATAACCTTTACTTTTGATTCAAACTATCTTTCAACATTGGCAACAAAATTCTCTAAATAAGATTGTGTTTTAGCTTTTGAATTCATAAGGAAAAATCCAAATAAACCTTGAATAATCATCTACTACAGTGAGAAAATATTTGTAACCATTTAAAGAAGTTACATTGCAAGGGCCCCGGATATCAACATGTATAAGAGCAAAAGCACAAGAATGAGAATCACTGCTTGGAAATGACAATCTTTTCTGTTTTGAATGATGAAAAGTCTCACATATAAAATGTTTGTCTGATGTAAGAATAGGATAAAGCTTTTTTAACAACAACAATTTTTCAAAAGATGGATGACCAAGTCTAAAATGCCAAAAATCTATGGGTATTTTATTACATGACAAAGCTAGAATACTAAAAACATTTGGATAGACAGGGGCTGTAATGGAATTAGAGTTGTACTCTCCATGAGGCTTGAGAGGAACCATCTTAAGTCTATAAAGACCTTCCACCATATCAATTGTACCAATCCTTTGCAGGTTCTGCATATCCTGTATAAAACATTTGTCATTCATGAATGTCAGCTTACAAGATAGAGAAAAGACCAATTTGGATATTGAAATTAGATTGAATTGAAAACTAGGTATGTACAGAACATCATCTAGGTATAGAAATTGAGAGAATTGAACTATGCTTGCATGAGTTGCAGTGAGTTTATGACCAATGGTTTATCTTTTTGCATAAAGAAAATATATTTGGAAAAGTTGTGACATGGTCTGTGGCACCTGAATCAAGGATCCACTCATCTTGATTGGTCTTGCTTACACTACAAGTAATGGATAATACACTACATGTATTGTTGACTGTACCAATTTGATTCACATGTGAGTTGTTGTGAAGCTTGTGTACAAGAGGATAACCATGTTTTCTATAACACCCATCTATAGTGTGGTTAGTGAGACCACAATGTGTGCACCGCTTGTTTCCTCTTCCTCCTTAGTTCCCTCTGCCAAAGCCACCTTGGTTTCCTCTTCCTCCTCTAGAAGCATAGTTATTAGAAAAACCATTCTTCCTAAAACACCTTTCAATAGTGTTATTATCTTTACCATAGTAGGTACACGAATTTCCTGAGTTTGATGAACTGGCATTAACTACATTAATCAGACTTGTGTTTCCCATTACATTGTTATTGTTAAGCTATCTTTCTTGTTGAACAACATATGAGAAAACCTTAGCTATACAAAGTAATGGATCCATCATCAATACATTGGATCTAACAGTGTTAAACTGGTCATTTAAGTCTCTAAGAAACTGTATAGCCTGATCTTGTTTCTTCCTTTTCATAACACTAGTGAGGGGATCACAAATACACTTTGGATCACATGAACACACTAGATCAAGTGTATAACTTTCCAATTCATCCTAAATAACACAAAATTTTGTAAAATAGTCAATTTTGGTTTGATCACCTTGTCTTATAGAGAAGCCATGTCTTGCTGTAATTTTGAAATTCTCAGCAAACCCCCCTTGTGAATATCTCGACTTCAAATCTTTCCATATGTCTCATGCATCATCCATCTAAAGGATGCTCTGTCTAATCAAAGGCGAGACTGAGTGAACAAGCCAGGAAACCACCATGTTGTTACACCTCTTCTAAGCTATATGAAGTGTATGATTCGATGGATAACCTTGAATTGATCCGTCAACAAATTCGACCTTATTTTTCTCACTCAACACAGTGAGCATTAGTAGACTCCATGAGTTGTAATTTGTCGAATCGAGCATTGGAGAAACCAATGCAGTTGTAGGATTTTCTCCTGAGTGAAGATAGTATGGATTGTGTACATTTAGGGATTGATCTTGCAGAGGTAAATTGTTAGTCATGATGAAGAAATCGAAAGGAAACTTAGAGAATAAGCAAGAGAAGAGAGTTGCATAGCAGATCTTTTCAATGGAAGAGCTTTGATACCATCATAAATCTTGTACCTGCTATGAATGAATGCAAAGTTGCAAGAGAAACTTGTAGAGGAAGTTAAAGAGAAAGAGAAGAAGGAAGCAATGAATAGCATAGAATGGATCAGCTTCCAAAGTCAGTTGTAACAGTTGGTTATATAGTTGGTTACAAGAGTAACTAACTCAACTAACTCAATTAACTCTAGTTACATAGAGATTAACCAACTAAGCTAACTCTCGTTACATAGTAATCCATGCTAAGAAAATCCATTAGAGATCTAAACACACACTTTATGATGTTTTATGACAAATGTTACTTTAGGTTAAAATGAAATAAAAACAAGTTTCCCATTGTTATCCTTGTAAGAGCATCTTTATGGGTTGTGTTTTATTGTTGAATTTAACTATGTACTAAAGGTGTTTTTCATTGTTATACTTATGAAAACTTAAGAATGTGTTTTTGATCTCTAATAAATACTCGAATTTTGTTTTTGCTCCCTAATAAGTTTTTGTTTTGCATTGAGTTTCTAATAAAACAATACTTTTGTTTATGGTTCTTGATATTTTGTTTTAATCTATGATAAATTAACAAATTTTGTGTTTGCTTTCTAATAAATCAGCGCATTTTGTTTTAGTCTCGATTAATAACAAATGAAAAATTTATCAAGGAGCAAAACAAAATTCGCTAATTTATCGAAGACTAAAAATAAGTGTCAAGGGCCAAAAATAAAATTGTTGTTTTATTAGATATTTAACCTAAAGAAAAAATTATACAAATTGAATATTTATTAGGGATCAAAAACAAATTTAAATTTATTGTAAAATGTTAAGTTTGGATAGTTTGCATGAGGACTTAAGTTCAATTCTTATTATCATCATTATACACATATAAATTATGAATTGTTATGTACAATATGTTTTTTTTTAGTTTTGTAATAATTATTTAAAAAATTATTGTAGGTACATTAGTCAATGTGAAAAATGTGTAATAAAAAGTTGGTTTTCTTTTAATTTTCAATCACCTTTTGGTGCATTAAATGTGCCTATGTGTAAATCTCTCTAGAATAGAAAGAAAAACACACATACACACACACACACACAATAGAGTGCAATTAATGAGAAACACATTCTTGCATTAAGAGAGAGAAATAGTAAGTGAAAGATAAAGAACCCCATGGAGAGTTTTTGAGAGAAAAATTATGAATTAATTTGTGAGAATTTCATCTACAATTTGAAGATACATTATTATTGTATTTTGTAGTTCTGTTACTTCTGTAATGGAAGTTTAAGTGGCACATGAATCCTGTGTTTTTTCTTTACTTACTATAAGAAAGTTTTTCAACTAATTTTTTTAATGGTAATACACTCACTTAACTATACCTACAAATACAGATATATAATGACACTTTTTGTCTCTCACTAGAAGTGACATTCCTTGTAGTGCAAAAATTAGTTAAAATTTATAACAAGTAACTTAAAGTAAGTATAACTTACATAATTACATCATTATAAATTGTTTTTTGATTTCTAATATAAAGTTTATTGTGACTTTTTTATTGGCAAATTATACATAAGTAGTAGCTTTTTTATTTTTTTTAAGTCACCTTATGGAAAAAGATTTCATTATCAACTCTAAGCCGCTGGAGTAAAGATTAACAAACAATAAAAAAAAAGGTCCCAACAACGATTAAATACAGTTAAGATTGATTCTGATGGACAAGATATGATTATGCAGAATCTGTACCTTAGAAGCACTAATTCATGGGTACCTTATCAAGAACAGTTAGATTTATGTACACCTTTGTCAACTAAGAACAAGATTTTATTACTCACTTTTTGGATCAGAAAGGGATGGCTGGCCTTTCATTTAAATTACTGGATTCGATGAATAACTTGCGTTGTTTCTGAAAGCCTTCAATAAATGTTGCACAACAATGTAAGCTCGTGACAGTTAAAAATAAGCTTAATTGCATATTTTTATGACTCAACTGTCATTTGTTATAAAAAAAAATTACTCAAATTTTGTTTGTCTTAATCCTTTTTGATTCATCATGAGAAAGTAATCCTAATTAATGTTGATTTCGATAAAGAGATAAGTAAAATATAACAAAATATTATTTCTATCGATAATCAAAATCGAATAATATATCCAAACGATTCAACTTTAATTTCAGTACATCATTAATTGTATCTAATCACTTAACTCAATTTTTATTATTTTGCAAATTTAACCTCTTAGTTGCATATTCTTAATCACATACACATTAATCTTAACATTCATATTTCTCATATTCTCACTTTTTGTTCTTCTTTTGATACCTCTTTAAAACATTTAGTTATAAAAAGTACTCCTTTAAAGACCATTTATTATAACTAAGTGTATAATCGTACAGTAAGACTTTTTAAATTTAGTACTAATACTCTCTGATCACAACCAACTCATATTATTCACCTTGTATTTTGTGTAGTTGTTTAGAGTGTGTTGATTGATTATCTTATCATTTTGTAATATTAATTCTAGATAAATAAAGTTTTCAACATTTGCTATGATCGCCAAAATAAGAAAATTATTTAACCCATGTTTTCCCCCAGCCAATTATCTCAATTTGGAAGTGTAATAAATGTCGAAAAATCAAGCAAGAGACGATAGCTACAACATTAAATCATCAATTGATGATCTACAGAGTATGTTGAAACATAAAAGCATCAAAACAAATCATAGGCTACTTTTTAATTTTCATTTTTTATTTTATGTCCTTTATTCCTACTAATTGAATGTGACAGATAGAAGTGTCTAATGGATGGATCAGGTGAATCTTAATCCCTATTCTAATGGATCAGACCAAAATAATTCATTAATTTATTTTGACCCATTAAAAATTATTTAATGGATCCAATATGATCTATTTGATGAAAAATTCATCTAATTCATCCATTAACACCTTTTTCATGGATGAATATCCAATTCATCCATGAAAATAATATTTTTAAATCTCAATTTCTTAAAAAATAATCTCCCTCTCTTAGTTTTTTTGTTGTTGAACCATCTCGTGGAGAGCGCCACCACATGCTCCGAGTTGTTGTGGAACATCTCGTCACACTGCGAGAGGTCCCCTCCATTGTTGCCTTCACTGAAATCGTTCAGCGTCAAGATGGCCTACATGGAGGAAGATACCAGTGGACAACACCAGTAGTGAGGATACGATTATCTGTCACATTTTAGGGTGTCGAAGGACTGGCAGCTTTCGCTGCTTGGTGGTGGGGTTTTTGGCTTTCTGTCGCTGCAGATGTGGGTGCCGACGTCAGGGCTGAGCAGTCGTTGAGGTTATTGCATGGACCATTCCAGGAGGATATAACATTTGCCATAAGAAGAGGAAAGTTTATGGTAATATTGCAAAGGAAAGTGGAAGCTAGAAACACAAAACTTGTTGTGTGAACCATTTAGAATACTTAGAAATAGAATGGAGAAGGTGTTTGTTTTGTGACTTTGGCACATGGCTAACGTTGGTTTATATAGAAAAATAAATTTAAGAAATATTTAATTTAAATATAAAAGTAAGTTAGATTAATTTTGATTCATTAAGTATTGATTAGAGGATATATTGATTTTTGAAAATTATTAGACGGATCATTAACCATCCATGAAATAAATTGGATGGATTGAATCCATCCATTTATTTTATTTTTGTATAATGGATGGATTGAATGGATATATTGTGGATGGATTGGATGAATGATGG
Organism: Glycine tomentella; assembly: GCA_007407185.1. Lineage (NCBI taxonomy): Eukaryota > Viridiplantae > Streptophyta > Magnoliopsida > Fabales > Fabaceae > Glycine > Glycine tomentella. The sequence continues at coordinate 680,101 of PYAF01000004.1, forward strand.
ATAAATGGATCTATTTGTCATCCCTAATGACGAGTAGGGTTGAGCAAAAACTAGTTCGGTAAAAAAATTGAACCGAACTAGTTTCAAATTGTGTAATTAGTTTGATTTTATATTTAAATAGTCAAACTGGTTTGAAAATCAGTTCAAAATCGAATTGGTTTTAAACATTGATTCTGAATTGAACTGATTTTTAATCAATTTTAAATTGATTCAAGACTTAAACTAGTTTTGAACTGGTTTTTGAAATATTTTTTTCAAAAAAAAAAATATTCAAGTGAAAATCAGTTCAATTAACTTAACTGGTTTTGTAGAAACAATTCGGTTAACCAAATTGGTTTTAAAAATACTGCACTCCTCTTCTTCTTGAACTAGTTCGAAAAAAAATCATTTCTATTTAGGTTCGATTACAATTTGGTTCAATCCAAATTGGTTTTTTTGCACACCCCTAAAGTCGAGTATGTTTGCATTTTAGGTTTTTTAGTGAAATTATTTGTGCTTAAAAATGTAAATTTAGTTTGAAATCAGTTTAATTACTTCTCAAAAATAAGTTTGAGTAAAATTTTGTCTACTAACTTAATTTAGAGAAACAAAACTTAAAATACTTTTACAAACTCAATTTGTAGACTTAGTTTGACTATACTTAAATTTGTAAACTTTAATTCAAAGCATGCACTTAATCAAGATAATTAATCCATTTATTTCTATTTTCTATGAAGAAATTGATGACCATAGAAATATACAGTTAATTAACCCAAATTTTAATTAATATGATTAAAGGCATAGGTACATAATCCATTCTGCCAAAGTAATTAGATCGAGTCTCAATTCCGGTGGTCTAATTCATTTGAACGGTGGGGTTAAGTACATGTTCAATTAAATTGGGTTAGATGTACAAAAAAATTCTTTTATTGAAAACAAATTATTAACATAAGCCAAATTTATGTAATGTTTGAGTTTTATTTTTAATGCCAGTGGACTGCTTACGTCTAATCAAACCAAATCAGATTAAAATATATGCAAAGTTTAATGTTATTACTTATTTACATAATTTGTCATCTATCATTTTGATAATTGATATTTGATACCCCGCCTCCATATCCCAATGTTTTAAATATCATTTTCCATATAATTATCAATATTAGTCCTGTTTGGAAATTCTGCGTCAAAAAAAATCCTGTTTGAAAATTCCTTTTGAAATTGAGATTTAGATACTCATTGTCTTGAGGTAAGAAAAGTGAAGGAAAAAAAACTCATATTAAAAAGCAAAAAAAAAATGTTTACCATTTTGATCAATTAAAAGAATTTATTCAATACTACTGAGTCTTTACTAATATGATTAAGATATTAGAAGTGTACTTTGATTGATACTCTTTAAAGATTAAACTTAAAAGTAATTTTGTAATAATTTACAGATAAATATTTATAAATAATTATTTACATAAAAATTACCATTATGAGACATGTATTATTAGAGTGAATAATCTTTTAATTATAGACCCTCTCTCTATAATCTATAAGGATTGTTCCGGTGGATAAAGAGAAACATACTAATGTTTCAAAAGGATATGAGATAAAAATCTTAATGACAGAGAATTGATAAATTATGTATTTTTATAAGTACTTTTTTAATATTAAAACTTATTTTAATCTTGATAAACTCAATATAGTTAAATTTAAATTCTGTAAAACAATTGTTTCCTTACTGTGAAACTTTATTCTGGACCCACTTTGGGTTTGCCACGTGGCCAAAGGCCCATAGTGGTTATAGTGTCATGATTTTTTTTTTCTTGGTGTGAGTTTTTTATTATCGTTTTTAAATTTTTAGTTGTTACTTGTGGTAATTTTTTTATGGAATCTATTTCTCTTAAAATTTATTTTAAGATAAACTCTAAATTTTTTAAAAAAATGTGGATTTTTTTTTTTTATGTTTCTTGTTTTTCTTTATCAAATTTTCCCAGTACCTTCTCAGCAATTATAATTTGATTTGATTTATTTAGTTTTGTTCTGTGCACGTGCAATTATATTAAAATAAAAAAATGATATTTTTTCTTATCTATCTTGCTATGCATTTAAAAATAAATATTAAATAAAAATTTATATATTTAAAGATTAAAAAATTATTATTTTTATCAGTAAACATTTTTATTAGATTAAAAGGTTTCATCTGAAAATGTGTTTATATTAAAATAATTTGAGCCAGCTTGAAATCTCA
>PYAF01000004.1:682412-696753 GCA_007407185.1 Glycine tomentella
AGCCAGCTTGAAATCTCACATAATGAAACTATATTTTCCAACATTATCTTAGTTTAACAATTTTTAAACTTAATAAAACATTAGTAATTCTTAAATGTAAAAACTAGACTGATAAAAAAATGTAAAAATATAACCCTTTACATTTTATTCGACAATTATTTCTTAATTACAAACATTTATGCAATACTTTTTCTGGAATAGTTTTTCTTTCGATAAAAGAATTAATAAAATTTATCATCAAGTATATAGATTAATCGATATTAAATTATTTCAACTTAATCATATCTTGAATTGATTCTATCCAACTAGAATTGAATAATTTCCGGTAAAAAAACACATGTGTTTTTTATATAAAAAAAAAAAACAAAATGTGACCTTACAATAAGTCAATATAACTTATCCAGCGTCGTCTTTACTTGTTTTTTTTCTAATAACTATCTTTTTCACACCTTACCAATTGTGTTACATTATTTTGTCTATCTTGATATGTTCGTGGTTTGATTAGGGTAAATAAAGTTGTTGTTGAACTTATTCACTTTATATATATATATATATATAAATAACAATTTTGACTTTGGTTGTATTCGTGAGAAACAAAGTAGTTTCTCCAGTCTTCCTGGATTTAAGGACTCTAGAGACACAAGAGTTCATAACCTTGTACTGAACTCGATAGATAGATGATATTGACTGGGATAGATCCAACTTTCATATCAAGACCATGAAGTTGGACATCTAGGGTCAAGACATCTAGGATGTTTGCATCCTCAAGGCTGACAGTCCTATCAGGATAACAATTGAAATAGATGGGTCCATTACTAAGGTTGGTCTCAACAGTGCCTAAGATGGAATCGGTAAACTGATTATGGCGGGAGTCTCTCAAACACAAAAGAAAATAGGTGTTTAATCCTTCGATCTCGAGAGGTTTGGCAGCAACTTGGACACATCCAATATGCAAAAAATTATAATTTTGCCTATGTTGTTTTAAAGAATTGTTTGAAAGAAGTTTGATTTCATCAAAATCAGTTTTAAGGCGGATATTAGTTTCAACAGTTCAAATTATAAAATCAGTCTTACGAAAATATCGGCCTTCTGGTTTATAAAGTTCATTATCTGGAATTCTGGGTATCTTCCAGTCATCCAGATCTTGATTAATATCTTCAAAAGAAACTTCTTCCTTGAAAATATTACGGTTTGATTTGATTAAAGCGTTATCGGCTTGAGAGGGATTGAGAGAAGAGGAGGAAGGTTGTGAGGACTTGAAAGAGAATCAAGAGGAGAAAGAGCGGAAAAGAGACATTGAAGAAAATATCATAAAATAGTCGCCTGATATCATCGCCATCCCTTGGTTCTGTAAAGATATAAAGGTAGATCCGGATAAATTTTACTCACTTGAGATATATTCCAGACTCTTTTTTTTTTTAATCTCTTAGCTGAAGCCAATGAATTTTCAGACAAAAGTTCAGATCTAGCCTTTCAATAATTTGTAGGATTTACTGCCCTCAACTCAACGGGACTTACTATCCCAGAAACTCCATATCAGAACTTTCTCTGCCTATCATACTTACTAGTTAAGACATTAAAATCTTGAGTCATTTACAAAAGCAGAAAAACAACAGGAAATTAAAGAGTCATGTCTGGATAATATTTTAGATGAGTAAAAGATATATCAGATCTAGCCATATATTCCTACTTTTCCATCATGCTCTATATTTTATTTTACACATATATTTCTCTCTTTTTTAATTATTATTATTCTTTTTTTCTTCTTCTCCCAAACTAAGAGGTCCCATTTTTTTTGTCAAAATAAGTTATATTAAATGTTTTTTTTTTAAATTCTTAGAACCTCAAAATTTGAAAATAATCTTGAACTCTAATTAGCATGGGGTCAACCTTTATACATGGGGGTGGGGAGCTTTCCCAATATCTATTGTTTCTATTTACAAAACTATTTTAATTTGAAAAAAAAATCGATATCACTTAAACTATTAAATATTCGTTGATTCGGAAATATTTTTATTTCCTTGCAACATGATCTCCAATAGTTTTGTTGTTTGTACAAATAGTATATTTTTATATAATAACTTCAAGTATTTATTCTTAAATGTTTGGTGATCTTTATATGTAATTTTTCTTTAACATAATCAAGTGATATTTTTCTTTTCTTTTTGCATTACACCTCTATCACTTTTAGTTGTTTTTGGAGAAAGAAAAGGCGAAAGACTAAAATCTTACCTTTAACATTTTTCTTAAACCGCTATATAAAATTGAATAAATATTTAAATTATTATTCATCCAAAGTAAATTATCATTTTTTCTATGAAAAAAAAACTAATATGGGACACTGGGACACAACTAAATAAATTATCAGCAAAGTATTTCTATTTTTATTTTATAATATATAGTATTTGAAATATTTATTTTACATTTAACAGATTTCTTTCACTGAGTGAACCCATTTAAGAATAAAATCTTATCTTCAGTTAAATTATGTAAGGCTTTTTTTTTTTCTATAGTGAAACAAAAATTTGGAGTTGGGATTAGGCCTAATCAACCTGTATCACATAATATGCTTAAGGATCATGAATGGGGTCCATGCAGATTATAGTTAATAATTTAGATTAGGCATAGAGTCTTCCCTTTTGTGTAACTAAATCTCAAAAAGCAAAAAGATAGAGAAAAAGAAGAAGAACAAAAGGTCCCTGTTAGACTCAAAAGCTTGACATTGACCCTCTCTTACCCCCCATATGCTTCAGTGGGCACGGCATCTCTCTCACTCTCACTCACCGTGAAAGACAAGCACTCAGAAAGTTTTTGAAACAGAATAAAACTAATAATATATATATATATATATATATATATATATATATTATGAAAGAAATAATCAAAAAAAGTAATAGATAGATCCATACATAATTTCGACCACTTCAAATCTTTACTCTCCTTCCTCCCCCATAGAAGAGAATCTATGCCCACCATGTGTTTCCTCCATGGCCAAACATAAAGGCCCCACAAAACAATCCACCCTAGTGATAATTTTTCTTTTTCTTTCCTTCCGGAACCAAGGTATTCCCCAACTTATTATAGAACTTAGGTAAGCACTTAAATTTTCTTTTTTATTAATGGATTCAAACATTAAAATTTGATTTAAATATATTTTAGTAAAACATTATGATTCACAGTATTATTTTAGTTTGTATAAAGATCTTTTTAAATTTTTACATTTAATAAAATAATGTGATTTTAATTTTTTGTTACATATACTTTAAATATCTAATAATAGATTGAAATTACTATAATTTTATTAGAAAAAGAAATTAAAAAACCAATTATTTATATAATTTTTTTAAAAATAAATTATTAAATTTTAATATGGGAAAACTCAATTATGTAGGAATTATGTCAACTTTATCCGTACACCTAATATCATACATGGTACTCTTAAATATCAAAATAATATTTCCTATAATAGTTTAGTGAAAAATCTTATTAAATTGGCATTCAATCTTAAATTATTATCATATATAATACCCACTGAATTGGTTTAGTAACAAAAGGTTTTTTTTATAAAGCCTCAAGTTTAAATTTTATAATTTTCATTCTACATAAAAAAAATACTATCATAATAATTTTATTAACTTTAAAATAATTACTTTTAAAAAATAATTAATATTTGTATTAATAGTGTAAAGTATTTTTATAATATTATTTAATCATAAACTGTTGTGTATATTGAATTAATAATATTTTCTTATAAGTTATATTAATAATAATTTATATATTAATATGAATTTAGTATACCTAATCATGTTAAATATTTACAGGATGAAGTTTACCTCCAATAATCCTACATATTTAGAATAACATTATCTCAAATAAAAGACATATGTGATATAAACATTTTTTTAATATTAACTTATAGTATAATTTTTTTATGCTGATAATATATAAAAATTAAACTCACAATTTTTATACTCATAATAAATACATTCTATCACACCCAAATGTTTGGAAGAATAATTGAGATAAGATTGTATTTTAATTCAAAGTAACCTTACTTTACATTCCATTTTGCGATTAATGGAGGAGAGATATGTTTGGTAAGATTAGTTGAAAGTTAAAAGTTAATTTGAAGATGAAAAATTAATTTATTAAATCATAAGTATTTAATAAATTAGTTGTTGAAGTAGTTAAAAATTATAAAATAATTAAAAAATAATCAAAAAAATTGAGAAATATACTGGGATGAAAAGGAACTAAAAACTAGTATTTTAAATAAAAAATGGTGATCTCCCAACAATAATAGCATCCTCCTCCTCTTCATCATCCCACCCCATCCAGCTCCCTCTAACACTTACATAGTTACATAGCTCCCTACTCACTCCCTCTCTACCTTCTCTCTCTCTCTCTCCCCCCCAACATTCCAACTTTTCCCCTTCTCCAAATAAACTATTTCTTCACTTCAACCCAAATCCTCCAACTTCTTTATTACTACCTCACCCCAAACACCCATACCTCAACTCCAACATCACATTTTTATTTATCCCCACAGTGTTATTATTATAATAACAACATAACATTTTTTTGCATATATGCTCGCCGGCGATGCCGACGCCGGTAAGCACCGCGAGGCAATGCCTGACGGACGAGGCGGCGCGTGCTCTCGACGACGCCGTCTCCGTCGCCCGCCGCCGCAGCCACGCTCAGACCACCTCCCTCCACGCCGTCTCCGCCCTCCTCTCCCTCCCCTCCGCCTCCCTCCGCGACGCCTGCTCCCGCTGCCGCAGCTGCTCCTACTCCCCCCGCCTCCAGCTCCGCGCCCTGGAACTCTCCGTCGGCGTCTCCCTCGACCGCCTCCCCACCACCAAAACCTCCGGCGGCAGCGAAGACGGCCCTCCCGTCTCAAACTCCCTCATGGCCGCTATCAAGCGCTCCCAAGCCAACCAGCGGCGGCACCCCGACAGCTTCCACCTGATGCAGATGATGCAGCAGCAGCAGCAAACGACGTCGTTGCTCAAAGTGGAACTCAAACACTTCATTCTCTCTATCCTCGACGACCCTATAGTGAGTCGCGTCTTCGCCGAAGCTGGTTTCCGAAGCTACGACATCAAGCTCGCCCTCCTGCAACCACCTCCCTCACCCTCCAGAATCTTCTCTCGCCTTACCCCACCGGTTTTCCTCTGCAACCTCGAACCGGTTCAAGCCGGTTCCTTCCAACCCGGTTCGCGCCTCGACGAGAATTGCCGCAGAATCGTCGAGGTAGTCGCGAGAAAAACAAAAAGGAACCCTCTTTTGATGGGGGTGTATGCCAAAACCGCTCTCAGGAGCTTCGTTGAAGTTGTGAAGGATTGTAAAGGTAGAGTCTTGCCTTGTGAACTTAACGGTTTGAGCGTGGTTTCGGTGGAAAAGGAGATTGGGGAGTTTCTTAGGGAAGGTGGGAGGGGTGAGAAGATTTTTGAGCATGTGAGTCGTTTGGTGGAGCAGTGTGGTGGTGGGGTTGTGGTGTGTTTCGGGGAGATTGAGGTTTTTGTTGGGGGGGATAATGAAGAGGGTGGTGTTGGGTTTGTGGTTTCGCAGCTGACGAGGTTGTTGGGGGTTCATGGAGGGAAGGTGTGGTTGGTGGGGGTGGCGGGAACATCTGAGGCCTATTCTAAGTTCCTGAGGTTGTTTCCTACTGTGGACAAGGATTGGGATCTGCATCTTCTGACCATGACCTCTGCCACCCCTTCCATGGAAGGACTCTACCCTAAGTCCAGGTGGGTGGCTGGGTGGGTTTGTTTCTTCTCTTTTTTCTTTATTGCTTTGTTGTACTCTGTTCACTTCAAAATTGGAACCTTTTGTGTACTATTTATTTAGTCTATTTTGGGAGGGGATAACGGATTTGGATATGAATAATAAATAATTATAATAATAATAATATATTGTGTGTGTTTGTGTTTAGATGTGTGTGTAACTGTAACATATTACTTTTTTTTTTTTAAAAAAAGTTGAGAAACAAATGATCAGGTGTAAATTGAAGGTTTCTGACTTGTCTGTCTGTTGTGTTGTTATTGAAAACTTGAAATCTTTCACTTCCTACTTGACTTAATTTTGTGATCCAATTGGTTTGCTGCTGCTTTTAGGTGCTTCCCTTTCACTGTCCTCCTTTGTGGAAACACAAAGGCAAAAGTTTTTTTTTTTTTTTTTTTTTAATGTTATTATAATTAAATTTTAATCTACCTCTATAGGATCGAATCTATATATGGCTCAGAAACATGACATGTTCATGGTTCTGGTTAAGACATGTGAGTTTTTTTTTTTTTTAATTTTAATTTAGAAGTTTTAAGAATTATTTACTGTGGTGAGGTTCATGATTCAATTTGTCTTGTTTTCATTGAAAAAAACAATCTCCAGTTATATAGATTTTCTGTGATGTAGTACTACTTTGAAGTCTATCTGAAAGGATTCCTCTAATTTGTGTGGGGTTTAGGCCAATTACGTTCACGCAAGCTGGAATGGTCGCAATCAGTCTTCATTGGCATGATCTATATCTTGGCATGCACAGAATTTGCCGAGATTTATTATATATATGCAGTTGATTCGCATGTGTGGTCTCGTGTGCCATAAATGTTATTTCTACCCGCAGGCTTTTTTGCTGAATGCTGTAATAAATGCTCCTTCTTTTTCTGTGCCCTTGGCCCACGGGCCCCTCTTCTTCTCCTTTGGGTTATGAACATATTTGGACTCTGTGGAAGATTCCTTAAGAGTGCCTTTTTAATAGCCCATCAAACTTTATATATATATATTTTTTGCCTATAACATTTGATATATACATATATATAAAAGAACTAATAAAGGTTGGTTCAGTTCAGAAAAATATAAAATTTAATTCAATTAGTAAAAATTAAGTCATATATTTTATGAGAATGTGAGTTTAAATCTTTCTGTTAATGTGAAAACGTTAATGAATAGTCGTGATCCGCTGGAGTTGTGAGACTCAACTCAATTATTTTTTCATATATTGGTGGGTGTGATGATGCTTTTTAAGTCTATCTCATCATGTGCACTTTAGCTTCTGACACTTCTGTGCCTATTGGACATTATAAAAGTTCACGCACTTCATGACCTTGCAGCTTGATGGGGTCCTTTGTGCCATTTGGTGGGTTCTTTTCTACACCTTCTGAGTTCAAAAGTCCCGTAAGCTGTACGAATGCATCATCTTTAAGTCGGTGTGACACATGCAATGAAAAGTGTGAGCAAGAAGTTGCTGATATTTTGAAGGTAGGCCCTGCTACTTCGGCATCTGGTTACTCCTCCACGAGCTTGCCTTGGTTACAAAAGGTTAATGTGGACTCAGATAGAAGATTGGATGTGGCAAAGGTGTGTTATGATCACCTAATCTTATCTTGTTTTCCCTTGTTCATTGCATGCAGAGACATTTCACATGCTCTCACACATACATGCAACATCTTGCGGGCAATTTCTTTACTGACCCACTAAAATAATTTTAGAGGTACGTAGTAATAATAAATGCTACATGCCTAAAAATGGTTAAAAAAAACTCACCTTTTCCCATTAAGAAAGCAATGTGGCAAAATGGGGGAATGGATCCTCTCATGTGAGGTTCTCACTTGAATTCTCTCATGTGAAAATCTCCATCCAAACTCGGCAATATAGTGACTTATCTGTAGCGAACCATATTAGTAGTATTTCTCTAATCTATTTTATCACTCAATTCATTTTTATCTTTTTGTGGAGTCTATGGCTTTTATCACTCAAGTCTCTGGAAGTTGATCAAGACAACAAAGCATGTTGTATATCGACATGTGTATATTTTTTCTTAAATATCTTTTTAGTTCTTATAAGTTATGTTTGTTTTATTTTTCATCTTTATAACGCGTTAGATAACACTTTTTTTACCGCTTAAAGCACTATCTAAAGTATTTTAAGTACTAAAAATAAATCAAACATGATACATAAGGACTAAAAACAGAAAAAATAATTTTGCTAGGACGAAGAACAAAAAACCTTCAAATTACAAAGACTAAAAAGATATTTAAATCTGATTTTTTAATACTTTGGTTGGTCCTACCTTATACACATGCGTTCAGGATGGACCTAGGCAAAGGAGTGGGGGCTTTAGCACTCCCAAACAAATATTTTCCGCGTGTAGTGTTGACAATTATTTAGGACTTCCTCATATAATATTTCCTCATAAAATTATGCTAATATTGAACACTTCAACCATATGCCTTCTAACTCTGTTCTTGTCTGCATTGGTTGAAAGGACTTCATCTGAGTTGAATATCGGGAAATGAGAAAATCATATTCTATTTTTATACATGAAAATTCGTGTAGAACATTTGCAAAAGTTCTTCTAAATCTACCCTCTCAAAATGTTTTATCTAATATTGTTTTGCATCATGTACCATGCTTCACTGATTCAATTTGTGGCTATATTTTATTTAAGAATGAACTTCATCATCCAGTGCAGACTAATGAAGAAAATACAAGTTTGAATATGAAGATCTTCGGATTGCAAAGGAAATGGAGTGATATTTGTCAACGTCTTCATCAAAATCGATCATTACCTGAATTTGATATTACCAAAGCAAGGTTCCAAGCTCCTTCCCATGAGGGGTTTCAATTTGGTCCAGGAAGTAGCAGCAGAGGTCCACTCCATAGTGAAATCCAATATTCTAATCAAATTTCCTACATGTCTAAAGAGTCACAGAGTGCATTTCCATTTAAAAAGATATTACCAGTTTCAGTACCTTTTGACACTGTTAGTATAACTGATGAAGCAGACCACATACCAAAAGTTTCAAAGAGTGATATGCTTGGTACTTGGATTTCTCCTTCCCCTAAGGCCAATATGAGCCTTCTTGATCCCACAACATCTTCTTCCCTGACTCCTGTGACCACAGATTTGGGATTGGGAACAATATACACATCAGCTGCTCATGAGCCAGACACACCAAAACTAAGTGATCATAAGAAGCCTCTTCATCACTTGTCAGACTCCCTTTCAACCGATTTTGATGCTATGAATGAGAGTACTTCACACCAAATCGCTAGATCTTCTTCCTGCTCTGGTCCAAATCTAGAAGGGAGATTTGAAACTGTAGATTTCAAATCACTTTACCATCTTCTCACTGAAAAGGTTGGCTGGCAGGATGAGGCCATATATGCTATCGATCAAACTGTGTCCCGTTGTAGATCCAGCACTGGAAAGCGTAGTAATGGCTCACATGTTAGAGCAGACATATGGCTTGCATTTCTCGGACCAGATAGACTTGGAAAAAGAAAAGTTGCATCAGCACTTGCTGAGATTTTATTTGGAAACAAACAAAGCCTAATCACTGTGGATTTGAGCTCCCAAGACAGGTCTTATCCAACAAACTCGATTTTTGAATTCCAAAATTCATATTGTCATGATGTGCTTATGAGGAAGACAGTGTTGGACTATGTTGCTGGGGAGTTAAGTAAAAAGCCACATTCAGTTGTCTTTCTTGAAAATGTAGATCAAGCTGATTTCCTGGTGCAGAATAGTTTGTTCCAAGCAATAAAAACAGGTAAATTCCCATACTCACATGGAAGGGAAATCAGCATCAACAATGCAATGTTTATTGTAACCTCTAGTGTGTTTAAAGGTAGTGGCTCTTTTAGTTTGGAGGAGGATCCTAAAATGTTTCCAGAGGAAAGAATCCTAGAAGCTAAAAGATGTCAAATGCAATTATCACTTGGACATGCTTCTGAGGGTGCCAAAAGGAGCGGTTGCACAAATGTGAAGGTTGCACAGAGAAAAGGGACCTCCAAAACAACATTTCTGAATAAAAGAAAGCTAATAGAAAGTGGTGATTCCAAAGAGAAAGCATCTTGCAAAACACTGAAACAGGTCGGGGAGGCATTGAGGTCCTATCTGGATCTGAACATGCCTCTTGAGGAGGTTGAAGAGGGCAACAATTACAATGATTATGAAAGTGAAGCCTGGTTAAATGATTTGTGTGATCAAGTTGATGAAAAAGTTGTTTTTAAGCCATTCAACTTTGATTCTATTGCTGAGAAAGTAATAAAAAGCATTGACACACAATTTCAAAAGATGTTAGGATCAGAGTTTATACTTGAAATTGAGTATGAAGTCATGACACAGATAATTGCAGCTGCTTGGTTATCAGACAAGAAAAAAGCAGTGGAGGATTGGGTTGAACATGTTCTTGGCAGAAGCTTAGCTGAAGCTCATCAGAAGTACCACTTTGTACCTGAATTTGTGATGAAACTGGTTAACTGTGAGAGAATTTTTTTGGAAGAACAATCTCCTGGAGTATGCCTTCCAGCTAGAATTAACTTGAACTGAATTTTTGCTCACTATGTATTTTGTAATTACTTGTAAAATGTAGCTTGTAGGATATAGCATTTGGTAGTCACTAGCATTTTTCGGCTAATCAATCCCACAATTTTTTTCTTTTGTGGTGATCGTTGTGATGCAATTCCTATGGTAAAAGAATGTATCTTCACCAGTTTTTCTGTTAATTCTAATGTCTTTCTGCTTCTGCACTTATCTTTCTTTTTCTCTCATCCAAGCCTAATAAAATTTGCTGAAATTTTACATAACATCACATATGATGTACTAATGTCACTTGTTCAACTCTTAAAGACTTTTTTTTTTTTTTTTTTTTTTTTTTTTTTTTTTTTTTTTTTTTTTTTTTTTTTTTTTTTTTTTTTTTTTTTTTTTTTTTTTTGGGTTCACTCAACCCTATGTATATTTTTAATGAGAAAAAAAAAAAAAAGATAGATCGAACCAACTACCTATCTAGATGTATGGAAATAAACCCATTGTGTTGCTCCAATGTACGAGTATGGTGATAATATTAAAATATAGTAATAAATTGATAATTTTATATAAAGATAATATTCATGTTAATTATTATTATATCATTAATATGGATGCAAAATATGAAGAAGAAACAAAACATATGGAGTTATGGAGGCATTTGTATCCTGCACCTACCAAAAATTCTTAATGGTAAAAAATACTCTCAGCCTGAACACCGCTTGTTCCTCTTCCATGTGCCACCCAAGCACCTAATGACACCCTCGTCCAAACCGATGACTTCAACGACGACGAAAAGAACGTCCGCATTTCTCCCCCAGCCCCACCACCTCAACCATCTGCGACTGGCTCGAACTACCCTCCACCACCCTCTCTGCCCGTCGCTCGTACTCCACCAACCACTCCTTCCCGGTGGCCGCCAAATCATCATCGACCACACCAAAAACATTGTCGTTTGTACCTTCCCTACCGTTCCATGTGGCGACCCTAGGTTGACGCGAGAAGGTGGTGCACGATGGTGTAGAGGTGCAGACACAACACACTGGCACGATGGCTTGGCAGCACAGGTTTGAGTTTGAAGAAAGGAAGGGGTCCTGCCACGTAACCTACATTTCGGAATACGAAATCTATATTTTGGAATAGCTTTTTTGGAATATAGATTTCATATTTTGGAATAATTATTTCGAAATAAAATAAGAACTTTGGAAACCTACTTTATAATAGGTATTTTAGAATATAAAAAATTATATTCTATTTTGAGAGAGTATTCTATTTCAAAATAATTATTTAGGAATAGAGGTGTTTGATAAAGGAATATTTTTGTCCACTTGAGTCTTTTGGGAGGTCCAGAATGCAAAAAGGGAGGTACATTCAAGTTATGGACCATTCATCAATAGTTAAGTTGGATTAACAAATTACCAATTACCAATTTTCTTTTAGGTCCTTTCTTTTTATACATCTTTTTTCTTCTTCTTTACACCTTTTTTTTTTACATTTTAAATTACTAAAATTACCATTCGGTCCACTCCTTACTTTTAAATAAAAATCCCTTCTTAAGTGTGTTAATGAGGCGAGTTGGATAGGATTTGGCAAATCCAAACAAAATTCTACAGGTTGGATTATGTTGGATTTGTGTAAAAAAATTTATGAAACTTAACTCAAACCAATCCAGTCACAAACGGGTTGGCTAATTTTGGGTCAATAGGTATGAAAATCAAATTTCTTTTAAATTTCAAAATACTTTAAAAAAAAGGTAAAATAGAATTAAACAATAATACAAATGCACATGTTCATGTCCACATTCTATGACATTCCAAAGCTTGAAAATTCAACCAATGCAAGACAATTCTAGCACCTACGCCTAGTATATGATATCAAATTAATTTGCAACATCATGTATGGCATGAACTTCCATATTATCTTCAAAATATTTTTAACCTTACATAAGACATACTTAAAGAATTCCATAGAATTGCTATCACTAATACACTGTTGTTGCCACCAATGACACTAACACCAACACCACGGACACCAGTACTACACTAGTATTGGTATCACCACCACTTTTACCACCACCACCATCATCAATATCGACATTATTGTTGTAGTTGTTGTCATCACTACAAAAATACACCTTTAAACTAATAGGATTAGAAACTTTCATAAAGAGCTTATTTTGAAATTAAAAATTGAGAGAAAAAAACTACAACTAAAATTTAAAAATTGATTTTTAAAATTTTTGAAACTAAAACTAAGAGAGATGGAAAGACTATTTTGTGGTTTTGATTTTTAACCTAACTTCCTGGTTGGATACATTAATAGAATATGATAGGTAATAAGATAAGAGAATTATATCCTAGTGGCACACCAAACAAATTGACTGTATCATGATAAAGTAATAATCTTATATCATCTTTTTAAAAAAAGAAATATCTTATATCATCATATCACGACTAAACAAATCCTAAAATGGTAAAGCATGATTTATCTATAAAATTAGTTTAGTAATAATAATTTTGCTTTTGATAAATTATAAAACCTAAATTTTTGTTAGAATAATTTAATATGATTATTATTATTATTATTATTATTAAATCCTAATAAATTTTTGGCTTAAATATGTTTTTCATACTTGAAAAATAAACTGTTTTCATATTACTACCTTAAATTCATTTTTGGTCAATTATGTACTTGAAATTTTTTATATTACTGTCGTTAGTCTCGTTTTGTTAAGTAAAGACATGGCAGACGAAGTGTCACGTATTCAAGTCTAATCATTAATATATCAGTGCCCCTTCTCCTTCTTCCCATTCTCCAACAGAAAACAATCCAACATTATCGTAATTGATCGCCGCCATCGTCACTGTCAATAGAAAACAACCCCTTCTCCTTCTCCTTCTTCCCCTTCTCTAACAAAAAACAACCCCATGTCATTCCCTCATGATTTCTTGTTCGTTTTCTTTCTCGTTTGCTCCACACAAGATCATGTTAACCAAGCATAAGCAACATCAAATCTGGAAAAAAATTGGTTCGAATCCCCAACCCCAGCAAGCTACAATATTGCATCACTGGCAACCTTCAAATCCCCAATACTCCTCTCGAAATACAAATCCAAAATAATGTTTCCATTGTCTGTGACATAAGGCTCCTCCTTCTCCCTAAAAGTCCTAAGCTTTGCAACGCACCCAACCTCCTCAAAAAGCTTATGCAGCCTTGCTGCAATGAACCTCCAACAAAACTTAATAACCTCAATGGGCATGCCCAACTCGTTACCCCGCAAGTAGTTGACGAGCTTGGACTAGTCGACAATGAGGATGAACTTCTTGTGTAACACCCCTTACACGCACCGGGTGATTAACACGCATAAACCGTCATTATCAGACATAATACATCAGAGATTAAGCAGTTCGGAAGCAATATAACAAAAAGGCATCAACAAATGCCATAAGCATACACGCTTTACATTATAATATGGTGTTCATATACAATTTCACTGTTTAAGTACAAAACTATACACAATATCCCCTCAGGGTACGACAAAATCAAAACCAAAGGCTGTACAAAATACCAGAGCCACATGCTCGTGTCATCTAAGCCTAAGGTTTTCAATAAGCAACTATCCCTGCATAGGCTTCTTGCCTTGGGATCTCTCTACTCCTGCTGATGATTCACCTGCAAAACATAAGCCCCACACAAGGGGTGAGATATAAAATCTCAGTAAACTCAGGGCCCTTGAAGGTATTACCTTCCCCTGGTTCACTTTCAGGCACATACATAGAAATAGTACATTCTCATCAATCACAGAATCATTTCTCATTCATCATCAGATCACACATCATCAGATCACACAGGGTCTCATCCCCTTCACACATACCACTTCAATGGTATCACCCCATCCTGTCTACAAACAGGTGGTACACAGCACATCATCCGGCAGAGGCTACATCTAGGTATATAGGAACATCTCCACTCACGGAGGCTACATCCATATACTAGGAACATCTCTTGCCCGGACCACAACATATCTATTGG
>PYAF01000004.1:712653-724843 GCA_007407185.1 Glycine tomentella
AAAAAAAAACAAAAAAAAAACATAATTTACTATTATTTTTTTTACTATAAATTGTTTTTTAAAAAAAGAATTGTTTTTTCAAATTCATTTAAATAGAACAACTATTATTATTTTTTAGATTACTATAATATCCTTAGATTGAAACTTACTAACACAAAGGAGTTTATTGATTTTTTGTCCAAATATTTATGGTGTTGGTTGTTAATACATTCATTGAAAAAAATGTGTGTGCATAAAAATATACATTATTATTATTATTATTAAATAATACTTATTTTTAATATATACATTATTACCAAATTCAATAATTCTTTATTGTTATACTTTATCTCCAACTTATTCATGTATTATATGATTAATTAAGTTTTTATTCTCTATAAATTTTGTCAGATTTTAATTTTTAGTTTCTCATACAAATTTGATAACTTTTAGTCTCTCTTTAATCTTTTGTTAGCATTCTTAATCGTTGACGTTAAAATAGACTTGTTAAGTGCATACATATTAAATGAAAATCTACATCAACATGACACATAACAATTACATAACATGGATGTCATATGATGTCAGATGGAGGTGTTATGTGGTATTATACCAAAATATCATATGATATCCTTATTGGTGTATCACATAATATTTTCATGTGATGTCACTTGACACAAAGTTTTCTTTAGCATTTTTAGTTACTAGAAAATTTTAATTTTTTTTTAGTTCCTATAATATTTTCATTTTTCAATCTTAGTCCTTACAAAATTTTCATTCATCTATTTTAGTTCTTGAAAAATTTAAATTATAGTTTTTAGTCTTAATTAATTTATTTCATATTTAATTATTTTAAAATATTTAATTTCTTTTTTATTTGCACGCATATCACCGATATGGTCATACAATATCATTCAAATCATTATTAGAAAATAATGACAAAGGTTGAAGGGGAACCATCTGGTCCAAACACCAAACCAACCCACTTGGGTTCCCTCGAAATACTTTAAACACACCTAACTCCAAATTCACTAAAAGAGAAAAGCCTACATTGACAATTTTTTTTTTGGAACATTAACATTATTTTTATTAGAAAATACTCAGTAATCGATTATGATTAAATTTGGGCCCAAAAATTCTAAATAGCGACAAATTAAATACATTTATTTTAGGTTTATTTTTACCAAGAGTGAGCTTTTAGTTTAGGCGGACAAGAATTTAAATTTTAAAGTGGATGAAGAAGAGACTTAAAAAGAATTGAATACAGAAGAATTGGCTAGTTTCATACATTTAGTTCTCAATCCTATCTCAAATAGGATTGTTTTCGAAAGAAAAGAACTACGAAAAAAACAAACTCAAATTTCTAGGAAATACAATAAATATTTACAGAAGTTTCTTTTTTTTTTTTTTTAAAAGTTATCCTTGAGTTGGGCACGTGGGATAACTTTAAGAAAACTTCATCAGAAATAGTAAAATTGTTCTCGGCAAATTTATTTTCAATTTAATAACAACCAACCACACAACAGTGGTGATCAATAACTGATTGTTCATTTTGAACATAATCAATCAATTATCTGGTTAATTGTTCTCGAACTGAAAATACTCTTGTAAGTTGTTTCTTAAACTTTATATTGAATATGCTAAATATATCGGTATTTACGGCTGGTATAATGAAAGAATCAGCAACATTTCAAATGTTTGTGGTTATCTCCCACAGCTACTCTGCTTGTGAGGGATGTGAGGGAAGGCCTTATTGGGAAAACCTCTCACCAACAAAAGAATTACTCACATGCTCAAGGAATTTTAAATGGAACATTTCAAGGTTGTCAGAATCGTGATTCTAAGTAGACTTGTGGAGATCTCGTAGAATCGAATCGTAGAATCGTAAGAGTCTATTTCAGACAAAAAATAGAATAAATTATCTATATATAAATATGAAACAATGACATAACTAATTTTGTCAAATTAAATGAGTGTAATTATAAATAAGGGATACTAAAACATTCAAAATAACAATTAAAATATTAAAGTTAATAACACAAATAAAGTGTATTAACAAAAAAAAAGTGTAAATAGAAATTACTTAAATTAAAATAAAAGTTCAGTTTTTAATTAAAAAAATGAGCCAAGTGTATAATAAGCAAAAAAGGGGTGCAGGAAGTAAATTCGTTATGGATCTGATCAAAATACGAAAAAATTGCTATTCAAAACGATGTCATTCCTAAATCCAACAAACTTGCGAAAAGGTAGCAGAAATGCGATTCTACTCAGAATCAAACGATTCTACTCTGAAAACGAGTCTATGTCCGATTTAATTCGCAGAGGGGTAATAGACTCGTAAAATCGGACGATTCTACAATTTAAATCGAGAGTTTGATAACCATGGAACATTCTATAGAATGGGAAACCACTGTAATTTTTTATTTGTCTACATGTAGAACTAAAGTGTAATAAATAAATTTCAAATACTATTAAAATGCTAATCTTAAATGAAAAAAGTTCCTATAAGACCATTTCTAATGAAAGATGTTTGATGAATTTTTTAGAATAAAAAATGATTTTTTTATTTTCTTTTGTTCTTAGAGCAAGTCTAGTTGATACTCTAGGTTTCTTAAGTTTAGGTCTGAGTATCTTATATAACCAATCCATCTCCAAAATTTCTTAAGAAAAAAAATAATTTTTTAAGGCCAAAATTAATTTAATATGGTATAAGATACTCAGTGAGTATCTTTAATTTTGATTATTGAAGATGACCTAAAATAAATTAAAACAGATTAATAATATATTTAAATCTAAACACTATCCTAACTATTAGTCTATTTGAAACAGAAATAATAAATTCCTAAAAAATAATTCTTGAATTTCCATCCACTATATTTATTCAGAAATTTGATTTGTTCTCCCAACACATTGGTGTAAACTTTTGTAACATGCGTTCTTCTGATTTTTCTGAATCCAGTGATGGCA
Source organism: Glycine tomentella (assembly GCA_007407185.1). Taxonomy (NCBI): domain Eukaryota; kingdom Viridiplantae; phylum Streptophyta; class Magnoliopsida; order Fabales; family Fabaceae; genus Glycine; species Glycine tomentella. Next base: position 715,600 of record PYAF01000004.1, read on the forward strand.
CTTTACATTATCTTTTTGGCTCTACCGGACCTGTTCTCCCTATATCAATACTTTACTTTGAGTAAATACAATATTTTAAACCTAAAAAGTCCCCTCATGACCAAATTTCATAAACATATAGTTAGCGCATATCTATCAATGTGCATGTTGTTTAACCTTCAGCTTACTTTAACATATATGAAAGAAAATGCAGCCTACCACTATGAATTGAAGCTCCAGCTATGCTGCAGAAGAATCCTGATAATCAAATTCTGGTGCATTATATTATTTAAGTCATGCATTAATTTGGTATCTATGGCATTATTTTTCTCCACATATATATGGGACATGTACCTACATCAGAAACTTACACACAGAAATGGATGACTTACGCGAATAGCTATCTTACTTAGCTATTGGTGTGACAAATGATGCTAACAGTCCAGAGACTGTCCGTAATCAACAGGAGTCTAATTAACCAAAAAGTTAGTAATAAAACTTTCTTATTCTAGTATAAGAGTGCACATCATTTTATAAGGTGGTTGAAGGTGCCTCCAATATGGCAGGTATATATATATATATATATATATATATATATATATATATATATATATATGGTGCTCGTGTAAGGAAAGTTTATAATAAAAGTTAAGGACTGTATTATAGGTATATAAAGCTATATATGTATTATGGACAAATGTGCTAAGCTCTGGAATAACATTTTTAATATGCTTATTATTGGGATAATTTTGCTTAAAAGTAATGTGGAATTAACTAGAAAATAACTTATTTAGATGAATATCATTGTGAAAAATAAATTAAGATATATAGTTGAAATGATAAAGACTAGCTAGCAGTAAAGGAAGTAAAATAAATAAATGATTTATATCCTTACTAGAATAGATAGAATACTTGTCATATATATATATATATATATATATATATATATATATATATATCTTCATATTTAGTGCTGAAGAATTTATATATAAAAAAATGCTTGAGAAAGTGTACTATATGAAATTATATGAGTGTTTGGTTATACGTCTCCAACGCAGGTAAGCATGCATCTTATTAATTAGATTCATGCTCAAAGTATACACAATTTTTTTTATATAATAATAATAATAATAATAAGATTTGAACTTAGGATATTGTTGTGCATATTATCCAAATTTCATGACACTAGACCGAATCTAGTAAATTTAGTATATACAACTATTTCTAACTTCTTTTCATATTAGGTACAAATTGATGTCTTGCTCACAAAACCAAACACGTAATGTTCCTATGCTCAATAGAGACTCTCTTATTGAATACTATGGTCTGTAGACTTCTGTCTTTTGCTCAAAGACTCAACCAACAGCAACATGTTGCGCATGACATCAGATACAGCAAAGGGCTAAAACTTGTGCATAGATTTTGTCGAAAAACAGCCCATGTGTTCTTCACCAGAACCAATCCACTATATTAATAGCCTCTAATTAATCCCTATATCCATGTTACCTCTTTGCAATTTAAAACTAAACTCCAACTAGTTGTTCCTAGTAGTAACTATTGGTAGGAACTAACTGATTATTAAATTTGGACATTAGTATCTTATGTTGTTTAATATACGCTAGTTATTTTCAAGAAAGAGAAAAAATATGAAATTATTGTTAGAATATAAATATGAGGTGAGATTCCACAACTAATTAATAAAAATGGGATGTCAATTCATTTATATAGCGTGCTCGTAATCCATTATATTAGTGAAATTTTTTTCAATATTTACCCTATGCACAACAATTATCTTTAGCATAAGTGTTTTGTTTTAGTTATTCTTCTTCTTCCCTCTGTGTAAGAGTAGTTTAAACTTCACATAACTACAAAAGGAAAGTAGGGAACATATCAGGATTCTCTCCAACGAGAGACAATAAATGGGTAAGTGGTCACACACTTTTTCTGTGTCCATACTCCATACCATTACCAGGAACTGAACTGAGTCAAAATATCAACATTTATTTTTTCTATTTTTAATATTAAAAAAAACATAAAGACACTGACAACATGTGACGAATCCCACGAAAGCATATATCCTTAATTAGTTCTGAACCTGTGATCTTTGTTTCATCCAAAGTTGCAAGAATATATCATTAATTAGGTCCTGACACCTAGGCCATTAATTAACAATTAGCCTTGAGAGGACTGCTAGAAGCATCGTGGTAAATTTTTGGATACTGAACCCTGAAAAAAAAATATTGTGACCTTTAATCTAGCTCTAAAAGAATTGGCTAATCAATCCTTCAAGATTATAAGTATAAGACATTTTAATTTAATACTATAAAAACTTAATTATTTTGATACTATAACTTAAAGTATCATTTTAATTTATAGCACCGAAATAATTAAAAGGACTATTTGATATTTTTTCTTTAAGAATTAAACTAGGTTGAATATATGTTTTTTTGGAAAAAGTATTTATTCTAAATTATTAAAGAAGTCAAAGGAGATCAACATATGACAAGAAAAAAAAAGTTACAACTAATAGAATTACTTATGGTTCTGATTTTTTTTTTTTTTTTTACATTATGGACACTAGGAGATCTCTATTTTTTTTAAAATAATAAAAATATAGAAGTTAAATACAATTAACAAAAAAATGATAGAATAAAAAAACTAATAATATAAAAGTAGTGGGAAGTTAATATAAATTAAAAGAAAAATTTAAAATTTAAGAAATGATTTGAAGATAAAATTGTCCAATGAAAGTGGAGAGTGGTTAGTGGGTGATTATCTAATTTTGGTTAGTGGATCAATTTTAATCTGCATAATTAAAGATGATTAATTATTGTTACTATTTTAATATTATTAAGAATAAAGATAAAATATCTAAAAAATATAGAGAGAAAAAACAGTTAAACATAAACCATGATTTTTTTAACCATTAATGAGAAAGGATGGAGATGAGGTAATTTTTCTACCTCTTGGTATCTTTTTAAAAGGAAGGAGGGAAAGATGAGAAAAATATAATAAAAAGACAAAAAAATAATATTTATTGTTGCATATCTTTTTATTTTATTAGAGATGTTTATATTATTTTAATGTACGTTTTTTTATACTTTTTATAAATAAGAGAAAATTTAACTTCTTTATATCAAATAATCTAAAAATTATAATACTGTTCTCATTTTCTTTTCTCTCTTTCTTTCATTTTGATTCCTTTCCTGAATCGAACATAACAAAACATACACTTGGTATCCCAACCGAGCACTTTGTGTGGTTGAAGTAAAAGTGACATTGCTGAAACGTGATTCATGGCAGAGCTTGATGCAGACATGAATTACTATGTTAGTTATAACGTCATCTCACAACCTGTCTTTGTACTGTTAAAACGACAATGTCAAAAAGGATTGGGTAATGTATGGCTTTCCTTTGTAATTTTGCTTTTAAACTATGCTAACATTCTGATTCCGAACACCATCGAATAGGGAGAAGAAAAAAATTGATTTCCAGTTTAATAAAGTATAAAGAGCAACTGAGAGAGTAAACATCTCACCAATAATTGTTACTTTGAAACGGTTGAAACTTTAATTTTATAATTTATTATACATACATATATATATATATATATATTATCATAATTTTAACTATTAATTATTCAACTAACAGTTATTATTCTGTACTTTTCTCTTTAAAATTCATTCAATAGTTGGTTCAGCCATCGTAAGAGGATTCTTGATGCGTGCAATTCTGACAAAGCACATAAAAGCTTATAGAAGTCAACTAATTGATGATCTGGGTATTGAAAAGTAGATTCATTTCTAACTAGCATGCTTTGAAAAGCAAGTGCATTTCTAGCATAATTTATGAAAGCTTATACATGTCACCTAATTGATTTGAGTAGGTAACATATTCTAAATTACATATTACATAGGAAATAGTATTTAAGAGTGAAATAGGTCAATGTATAGATCAAAACTTTAGTTGGACTGGGTCCAAGAGTCTTTGTGGAGCTGGGAATCAGTCTGGTAGTACACAATGTCACCAGAGTCGCTAACGAAGTGATCCTGACTTATGCTATGGAGCAAGTACTTTATTAGATGAAGTGGCAATGGCCCAGATTTCTGAGGCTCACGATAATACTTTCCTAGCACTGCCTTTGCTGCTTTAGTCTATTGTGGGACAACAAAAAGAAAAAGAAAATTAAAAAAGAAAGGAACAATTCAGGACCATAGAAGGAAATGTATGCATTTTGAGATTATTGATTGTAGAATAGGAGAAATTATTATATGTAAGGTGTTTACATGTTTGTGATCTCCACCAATTTTCACTTGACACATAATCGACTTTTTCAATTTAGAAGAAAGAATTAAGAAAGTTTGATAATGTGTTATGTGAAAATTGAGTTAGATCACGTATGCTGTCATACAATAATTTCTTGTGAAACAGAAAATTAATACCGCTTCGATTAAATGATAATGTGGAATTTGAGGGAAAAGGTGATGAATAACATGGGTGCCAATGTCATGGTGAATGTTGTTGATCCAACCATAGTCGCGATCTACGGTTGTAAGACCACCTCTTAGATAACTCCATTCCTGTGAAATTACATAGACAGAGTAACATGGAGTAAGTTCCTATCTTCTTTTGAAGGATGGCAAAACTGCACATAAATATGTTGTATGTTTGAAACTACCATAGTTTATAAATAATATATTTACTACTCCAAATGGGGTTCTCTTTTTTAAAGTAACCATGTGACAAATTGGGCTATAAAGTCGGTGAAAATAGTGGACGGTTTGGACTTGGGAGGACAATATGGTCATGAATTTGACTTTAAAGCAAGTACAAGCGTAGATCTAGCAATTTGCTTGGTATTTGATTAATTTCGAAAACTATTTTTTTTTTTAATTCTCTTAAAATTTTAATGAAACAAAGTGTGTTGAATGGGATACCTGGCCACGGTACCAAGGTAGTTTCTGCTTGTAACCATGATGATGCAAGTACGTGACGAAATCCAGCCACATGACGAAGATCTACACATGTTCAAGTTCAAATAAGTGAACAACTATTGCACTTGGGCATGTGTTAACCCCATTAATTATAGGGCATTACTTCGGTGTAGGTTGTAAATAACACACACTTGTGTGCTATGTATAAAGAAAGTGTGAGTGAGATTACCAAATAGGGAACCCCATAGAGCTTGAGCATAAAAAGTGGACCCATTGTGAGGGAAAGATAGAGAAGCACAGAAAGCATGATGCCCCAACACAGAGTTGAAGTTAGCACATCTCTTCTCTCACCAGGGGAGAATAAGTTGCTGTAAGGGTTGAAATGAGAACCTTCTTTTCCTGGGCTTCTGCTCCACTGAAATATATGGTTCATATCACAAAGAGAGAGTGAGATGCTAGACCCAATAAATTCCTTTCCTTTCAATTTCAAGAATTCAAAATTTTAGAAATAAAAAATTTAGGTACTAAATAGTAAAATAGTGCTGTCATTCTGGAAAAAGAGGGTCTCACCAAATAAAAGGGATATGCAAAGATGGGGAAAGGAAGAGTGAATCTCAGCATTCTTGTCATGTTATCTAGATTCTTGTAAACTTTCTCTGTAAGCTGACAAAGTCATAAAGACACATAATCATGAACCACTTCATGAAGTTCACGTCTCTCTAGATATTCCTTTTTCTTCTATTGGAACACAACCAAATCTAACCACTGATTAAAACTAAGAAAGAAAAAATGTGGAAATTAATTAAGCAAACTCATAATAATACCGGAACCCATGATTCATCCTTCTCAACATGGCCATGGTTCTGATGGTGAGTCCTGTGGCTAATTCTCCTGCAAAAAATCCGTAAGTTATAAAAATGGTTAGGTTGTCAAATCAGACCAAAGTTTTTTTTTTAACAAACATAAAAAATAAAAATAAAAATTAAGGACAAAGTGAACATGAAAAGTTGCTAAAAGGAACTGACCATCCATGGTATGGTACAAGAATTGAGGAGTGCAAGATGTGGCCCACAATGCTGTTCAACAAAGGACTATTTGAAAAACTTCCATGGCCACTGTTCAATGCATCAATCAAATTAGAACTCACCATGACAGAACAGATGAAAGAACAATCATGCATAACCAAGTGAAATGAAATGACTAAAGCATTACTGAGAAAAAGGCACAACAACATAACATAACAATTTGTAATAATAATTAGTTACCAATCATGTCCAAGAACAAAAAGTGCCCAAAACATTGTGCCTTGTGCAGGCCAATAGAGTGGCCAGAAGAACCAGCTATTGAAGCCAATTGCTGCAGCTCCCAATGCAGTCACTATCAACACATCCCTCAGAACATAACTCAGAGATCTCAATGTGTTCTTCTCCCAGCAATGTTTTGGAATTGTTGCTCTGATATCTGCAATCTTGAAGGGTGGTGGAGCACTTGGATCAAAATAAGCTTGATCTTCTTTCCCTGCACCATTACCAACATGTTGCAGAGACTGTGCTTGAACCATTTTTGCTCAAATGTTTCTTTCTCTGTTACAATGCTGCTTTGGAGAGGGGTGATAGCTATATATAAGATGAGTGTAGAGCGAGATGGTGGTGAATTCTCTCAGAAGGACACATGGGGTCACATTTATGTAACAGCATAAAGTAACAGTAATAATATTAATAATAACATCATAATACTTTTTATTAATTAATTTACCTTTATACCCTTTACTTGTATTGCATTGCTTTCGTAACTATGAGCATGAAAAACTCCTAAAGAGAGGTTAGATACATCATACATGTCACCTCAATGCCTTGGTTATATCAGGACGAGTAGGACTAACCAGCAAGGATTTTAATATATACTAATTGTAGAAACAGGGAAAACAACGAGAAAATGTTTTTGATGGCCAAAATTTTCGATATATGTCCTTTGTTTAAGTCGTGATGCTTTCAAATATCAAACTAGTTGGGTTAACACGTTACATGAGCGAAATATTTCACTGATTTTGTGAAAAACCATGGTTGATCAGATTTAGTTGAGTACCTCTTTCTATATTTTTTTTTTTATTCACATTTGAAACCATATCTAAGAATTTAGAATCTAGTAACACTCGAAGTCTTTAGTAAGAGACTAAAATTACAATAAAAGTTTTACAAGAACTAAAATAAAAAAAATAATATATATTTTAGTAACAAAAATATATTTTCTTTGGTCTCGAATACAAATAATAAAAGTCTCTTATTTTTTTTTATCAAATATAAATAAATTTCAAGTATCTATGTCTTGTTTAATGATTTTTTTAAAAATATTTTTTATTTAATGAGATCATTTTTTTTATGTTTGATATCAAGTTTCAATTAATTTAGGAATAATGTTTATTTTTTAATTAGGAATGATACAATTTAATCAAATTAACTAATTCTCCTAATACGAAGAATGTCTTTTTTTTATATATAATCAAGAAAGGAAGAAATAAATTAAATTTTGACAAAAGTATACCTTAAGTTCTTTTACATCAGTTCATTTTCTATACCTGGAAATTTTGAATTATTTTTACTACTAATTGATAACTTGGACTTATGATTTTTGTATTCTGATGAATAATATAAATATATACCAATGTAGATCATTTTATGACTTCTGGAGTTTTGTTATTAAATTAGCTTTATAATATTTATTATATTTTCAAAGATTTATTTACTACAATCTAAAAAAATAAAATAAAAATTTATTCAAATTTAAATCACTTTAAACTAGATTTAATCAAGTAATATCCATTTATATTTAATTGAATGATAAAATAAGAAAATAAATTATATTGATTCAAACATTTTTTCTCTTTACTAAAAAAACATTTTTTTTTCTTTAAAACTGACCAATCTAATCATGACAACTCGACTTCCTGTATCTTTTCCCTGAAGTTGAATGCTAGTACTGTCCACATAGTATTACTATTATATTGAACAAGCTTAGCATTTCACCAGTATGGCTAATTTCTGGTTGAAATACCTATCTTTTCTTTTTTGTTGTTGAACTTTAACTGATGAATTATTCCTTCCTAACGTATACATGTTACTTTTTCCTCATATCATATTATTTTATGACTTTTTTTGCAACTTTACCTCATTTCTGCTTCTGTTTCATGTTTTTTAACAAGTAAAATGAATGAACTTCGGAAATATATTTTTTAATATCACAATAAATGAGCACATGTATGTTTATACCAAATTCAGTTATATTTGACTTCTAAGCCAGCTTTTTCAAGTTTTTAGTAGACTTGATTATTAATTTGATCACCAAATTATTTAAAAAAATTTAATTTAATCTTAAAATTATTTTAAAAGGTTTAATATATTCTCTAAATTATTAAAAAATGTATTAATTTAGTTATTTTCATCCTGATAACGTCAAATCATAAATTGTGGCGGTTTGAATTACGAGTAGTAGCGGTTAAAAAATATCACTATATTTATTTTTATTTCTAAATTAAAAAAAAAAAGAAACAAACGTCTCTTCCATCTCCCCCGCTAATCCGTCAGCGCCCTCCATAACTTCCAGAAACCCAAACCCTACCCCAACAGCAACAACATATCTGGGTGTTGGGATGACGAGGCAAGAGTGATGCTCAAGATTTAAAAGGTACGGGTTATGGTGTTTTCTCTTATGAGGTTGATTCAAGCTTGGTGGTAGAGGAATGGCTTGTGTTGTCATGGACATACATGGAGCTCGCTTGAGCCAATATTGAAAGCGGGGGAGAGAGAGCCACGCGGCGGTGTTGGGAGAGGACTGAGGAGGTGGTGCGGTGATATCTGGGGAGGAGGGAGGTGGTGGTGCGGTGATGGTGATTGGTGAACCAGATCTAAAGAAGGATGGTGATTACGGAACCAGATCGGAAGCATTTTAAAAATAATAAATAAGTATAATGATAATTAAAAATAGTCACTCTTAATAAATAAAAAATTGTAAGAATTCATAATTCTAACCATCTCGTTTCAATTGGATAAAAATATTAAAGTGATGCATTTTTTAAGAGTTTAGAAATCAAATTAAACATTTTAAAAAGTTTGAGATCAAATTGAATATTTTAAGATAATTTGAAAACTAAATTGATAATTAAATGAAAAATATGAATTTTACTTGTTCATTTTTTATTTAAGAGGGTAATTTAGGAAATAAATAACATCAGAAAAATTGACAAAATATCAAATTCTTCGTGCACAGGATTTGTACTGCAAAATTAGTATCAATAATCATTTCTCATAATTTATACCCTCATGAAATCTCTACTA
>PYAF01000004.1:724943-741147 GCA_007407185.1 Glycine tomentella
TTTTTTATGTAATAAATATTTTTTTACAATAAAATTTTGTATTTTTAGTTAATCTTAAGGATTGATGTTTAGAATGTTATTTTTTTAATAAGGCTCTTCTAAAATGAAAACATCTTTAACTAAACAAGTTATTGTGTATCCACTTTTAGGGGCATATTATAATGTGAGGATTATTTTTATATGAAAGTAAAAAAATTAAATTTAGATTATATAATCATATATATATAATTAGGATTTAAAATCATCTAATAACTAAAAAAGTCATGTATTTTTTTTTTAAAATCTCATATGACTTAGTGTGTTTTAATGATCATTCAAAATAACATCTAATATTTATTTCTCTCACTCTCGTGTAAGAAAAGATTCTCTCGTTATATACGCATTTCCATTCTTTAAAGTTTGTATTAAAACACTTTAACTTAGATTAACGACTAATGCATAATCACTCGGGACTATTTTTTTTTTTTTTTTGCTGAGTTAATCACTTGAGACTATATCACCTTGGAAGAGTTTTTCTCAATTTTCTTATTAAATCTCAAGCTACTAACTTATAATAGGAAATAATATATTTAAAACTCCAAGCTGAATTTTCTTAGTTTGTTTTAAAAATTGATAGCCAATTACTACCTATATGAATTATTTTTGTAAAAAGGTAACAAATTTTACGAAAGAGTTTATGGGAGGTAGATAGATTCATCACAAGGACGCAAGAAGAAAATGAAATAAAATACAACTTACAAATTCTTTTTAGAGAATATTTTAATTTATACCCAAAGTTCAAAAACATATTTATATAATTCTTCACATAAACTTGCCTAATTTCAACAACAGCTAAATCAAAAATAACAAAGTTACTATTATGGCTAAACAATAGGATGTTATAAGATTATTTGTGTCCAACTTAATATCATTTCACTATATATATATATATATATATCATAAAACAGTGAAATTCGTCAACATCGCAATCCATGTGTTTAAGCTATTTTTCCTAAGTTAATGCATGGTTTGCGTGTTTCAGAAAATGGGATTAAATCCAGCTTTAAACAAACAACAATCCTGACTTCAAACAAGTAATTAAGTTGATCTAAACCCCACAGAAGCCAATCCAATCAGTTGCAACAATTAATGCAGCCACGTGCATGGTTACGTGAAGTTTAATTCATTTCATTTGGACAATTTTTTTTAAAATGTAAACAACATGTGTATTAATTTTGAATAGAAGTCTAACACACACAAAGAAAAAAAATGTGAATAGAAGTGTGAATATATATATATATATATATATATATATATATATATATATATATATATATATACTATCACTTCTAAGCAGAACTTGCTATTTACTGTATTCATATTCATATTTATGGGAAGATGCTAACTCTTGTAGGATTAAAAATCAAACCGACCATTAGCTACAGCGTTTAATGCGTGTTTTGAAAAGCTTTTCGTCAATTCTAGTAATACTTATTTTTATTCCGTACCCTCAACAAAGGCTAGAGTTATGCTATGTACGTAGGTAAAACTTTTCACACCAGAAGCATGATGCAAGGACAGATACGTACACAATTTAATAAATACTCACGTAATTATAAAAGCAATATGAATCTGTTGATAAATAATGAAATTGGAAAAAAAAAATGTTATAACACCTAAAATTTCGTGCAACAATTGATAACAAGTTGTTTTTGTCGTGCAAGGTGCAACATTCACCACTTATATATGGAGCTAGGTATTGATTCATCCATCTATTGAAAAATTTGTAGCCTTTACCTGATACTTAATTATATTTAAAATATTATGGAATTTTATTTAAAAAAATGTCATAGAATTTTGCAAATCTAACCGCTACGTTGTTTCAAAGTAATGGATATTCTTATAGTATTTTTTTATTAATATTATATTAATATTTCATATCATTATTACTATTCAAAATTAAGTTGCGTACTAATTAAGTTTTAAGTGTCAAATTATTGTCTTATGTTTTTTTTAGATAATTAGTGTCTTATGTTAAATAAGTCGTCAAATATAATTTTAGTTTTTATGAATATAATTAGATGTGGTTTAATCCTTTAAAAAAAATTATTAGTTTTAATTCTTATAAATTTAAAATATTTAAAAATAATTTCGATCATTATTTAGTTATGATGTGATATGTATTTAATTATGACATATCATTTGTTATTTCTTATTATAGATGTCACATGTTATTTCTTATATATTATACATGTCATGTTATCGTTAAATGGTAACGAAATTTATTTTCAAAAGTTTTATAACATTCAAGAACTAAAATTAAAAATAAAAAAATAAAAATAAAGTACCAAAGTTAAATGTAACCATATTTGTAGGAATTAAAATATATTTGAGCACAAACAAATTTATGAAGAGTACAGTGGTCTTTTGATGTAAAAAATAATAGTATTATGTTAGAAAAATTACACATTTTTTTATAAGCAACAAAATTACACATTCTATTGTATAGGGTTTCACTATTTAAAAATAGGTAAATAATTTTAGTTATTGATGCACCACCAGATTTTGTCCTGCATGAATTTTATTTTGATTCCTTAGCTTTAGCTGTTTGCTCTTTTCCCTTCATTACTGTTCCAAAAAAGTTATTGACGAAATATCAATGATTAATATTCTAACAAATGTATAATTTTTGGAAAGAAAAAACACATGTATAATTTATTATGTATAATATATACATAATATCAATAGTTGATTTTTCATCAATAATTTTTATCTTGTAAAATTACTCACTTTAGAGAAATGAATTTATTGAACAAAAAAATCATTTGATCACTCTTTCGTATTAAAATTTCATATCTAAACCTATCATGTGGTTTAGAAGAGCATATCCAACGATCGGTTACCTTAGTGTTGTCAACAAGTAAAGGAGAATTATATTTTTCTCTTATTATCAATACGTATAAGAATATCACGCCTACTAGGTTTACGCTTTCAACAAGCATTACTATTAATATTAATTAGAAGGAGAAAACCATCAAGCACGGATCCAAATTTCTCCATTACTTTTAATTTGTTGCGTATCAGTGCTGTTTTCTATTAATTTTTAAAATCAGATCGGTCAGTTCCACTATTTAAATTTTAAACTGAGAATTAGTTAAATCTTAGAGCCAACAATTTAAGAAATTGGTAGAGAATAAACTAGTCAAAACGATTAAGAATCCAGCAAAAATACCGATAAAAAAAAGTTATATTATAAAATACTTTTAAATAAATAAATGTTCACATATGAGTTTATATATGGATTACTATTATCAAAATTTTTATTCAATTAAATTTTTATCTGGTAAACATAAAATATAATTCTTTAATGTTAATTTATGTTTTTGCCTACTTTTTCATTTTAATATTAGCTTAGTATCTTAGTCTATATATGCATTTCATGGGATAAATATTAATATTTGTATAATTAAAATTAGGCAACTCAGGTAGGGTAGGTAGTTATCACACCCCTTATAAAACTGAAACAACATATACACATAATATTATGGATGCAGTTCGATGTGATTACAAGTCATGCAGATGGGTATGCCAACTCATGAACACTCTAACTATTTTAAAACCTTGAAGTCTTTATATATTTAATTTGATTCAAACTATATATAACTTATATTAATATATTTTAGTTTAACTAATTAATATATACTCCTTTGTATTTTGGGTACCAAATCTTTGGCAGTGATGTCCCTGAAAATGGACAAGAGAACCCATCACAGTAGGAGCTATAGCCTTAATTAGTTTTGAATAAGTCTTTGCATTTATTGCAAAATGCTATATAAGTTTCTTACGTGGAGAAATATATGGTTTTGGTAAAAAGAAAGAAAGAAATTTGTAAAGTCCATCAGTTCATGTGCATGTAAGTATCTTCATACATGACAAACACGAAATAGAAGTGCGAAAATTGGTGGAGACTTGGTCATATAATAAATTGGCCGGTGATCTTACGCGTTATTGAAAATTAATAAGTTCATTCGTACTTCATGTACGTACTATAAACAAGGAGTGAAATTTGGTCACCAATTCATAAGAAGTGCAACAACAAGCTTATGAATACATTAAGGCTATATTTTGTCGAACCTTTTTTTTTTAAAAAAAATCAAAATTAAATTTAAAGATGAATATTTCAAAAATAAAGAAGAAGTTATTTGAAAGTTTTCATTTCTTAATGAATAAATCCCCATTTTTGTCCCTAAAATATATAGGTAATGATAATTTGGTCCCCTAGAAGATTATTTTAAGTAAAATGGTCACTGAAAGTTTCCTCCTTGAGTACATTATTCCATCCTTGAGTACAATAGTCCTTATCTTAGTTTCAGCTAGTAACTTTGTTAAAAAATCAACAATATTAATCAAGTAAAATGTTTTACTAGCACATTTAATGGCGGCTTAAAATGGTCACAATTTTTTTCATTTCTTCAACTTTCTTCTCTCTTTTCCAATCTAAGACTGAAATTCCAAAAAAAAATCTTCCAATTTTCTCTCTCAACAAAATGTAGCAAACGACCAATCCAACCATCAAACACATGTATAATTCAAGGGTTCTACAAATACGCTCAATCTAAAACATTTTCACACACACACACACACACTTATACTCCTCTTGCTCGAACCACCTTTTGAGGATGACCTAGAGTTTACCTATATTACTTCCTTATTAGGCTCTAGTGGTCCATTTCCCTTAATATTTTAATCAACTGTTAATAATAACTCATAGGCTGCCCTAATGGAACCAATTAGTTTATTTATTTGATTGAAGTAAAACTTATTATTATTTTGGGATGCTGCACATATTAAATGTGTGTGGGGAACCAACATTATGTGAGTTTGAGTGGAATTAGACTCAGCTCCATTAAGTAAGATTCTTTTGGGGGTGATTTTACGTTTGAGTTTTGAAAATTTTAAAAATAACAATCAATTTTTAGTTTTACTTTCAAAAAATTTTAAAACCAATTTTTAAAATATGATTAGTTTCACATCATCATGAAAGTTTCATATTATGTGAAAATTAGTTTAAAAGTGTTTTTAAGTGGGGGTGACGAAAATGATGATAGTGGTAGTGTTAACAGCGAAGACGATAGAGATATAAGTGATGGTTGCGGTGACAATGACGATAGAGGTGACAGTGATAATGGTGGTGATAACAATGTCGATGATATCGATAACCATGATGATAATAATAGCGGTACTAGTGATGACAACCAATGGTGCCAGGAAAAATGTGATCAAAATGGAAAATTCCATTAATCATAAGTAAAATTGATAAATATTTAGCACCTATAAAATAGGAGAAAAAAAATGTGTATGAGTGTGTTGAAATTTAATTATTTTTTATTCCCCGTATTAATTTCTAAATTTGTTTGAATAAGAGAAAATTCTACATGAGATAACAAAAACATAATAGTTGTTTAAAGAATTCAAATTAGGATTCGCTATTTGTGGGAACAAGTTTCCTAATCGAAAATATAATAGTGTTTGGCCCAATTTTTTTAAAAACTTTTTTTCTCGTTAAAAGAAGAAGCTGGACTAAATGCCAGTATTTAAGGAAAAAAAATCCTTAGCCCTCTCACTTTAATCTTGTAATTAATGGTAAAATAAACAGGACTAAGGATTTAATTGTATAGTTCATTGCTTACTCCAATTTAATAAACAGGACTATTTAGATGCATCTTGTTTATTAGAAAGTATAATAATTAATTTTGTAATGGTGAAATAAACAGGACTAAGTATTTAATTTGTTTTATTTTATAGTTCATTGCTTACTCCAATTTAATAAAATCAGCTTCCTTTTTGGAACATAAAGTGTCTTTGATACCTAACCTAAATTGTCCTCTCACTTTATTTAATCGGTGCAACCAGAAAGCAAAACAAGTGTTTCTTTTATAACTTGTCCTGCGGCTGCTACCCTCTAGAAGAGCAGTGTCCGTGTTTTCTTTCTTTTTAATAGCTGTACTAGCTACATGCATTCATCCACAAAGTGAAGCAATTTATTGGCACTAATGCCAAACTTTGTGGGGAGATTAACAGACCAAAGCTATCTTTGTTTTCACTTTGTGACTTTTGGGGGTTGTATTCCTTAATTTTCCACGTTCTTTTTCCCTCTAGTTTTTTTAATCATATCAACTCAATTCAGCTTATTGTTCACTTTCATGAGGGAAAGTATTTAATCAGACCAAAGCAATCATCTTTTGCCCCTTTTCCCTTTCCTTTTGTGTTCCTTATGTAGCTTTCACCATGTCTTTGATAGAAAATTGAATGTATATGATTTTAACATCACTAGTTTTTAATAATTGCAAATAGGATTTTCATTAGGTCTATGTGTTTCATTGATAACCGTTGTTATAAAGGGGGGAAAGGGTCGTGAATGTTGTTTTTATTATTTATGTAATAATTTTTATAGATCGAAACAATGTAAAATAAGATAATACTCCTAAAGATTATTATTTTAATGACAAGCAAAAGTAAATCTCACACAAATTTAATATATTGCCACTAATAAAAAGTAACTAATCATAAAAAAGTAAAGGACCAGTCAAATAGTTGAAAAAGCATTAATAGTGAAAATTAGAATGTCATGTGTAGTTTTGACGAGAAAGAAAAGGAAAAAAAGTTAAAGATTTTTTACTATTTCAAATAGAAAGAAATTAAAAAAGATATTTTAAAATAGAAAGAATATGATAAGTGAAGGAATTTTTTTAATTGAAACATGAGTGACAACTCACTAAAAATGTTGACATAATGGAAATAATACTCTTTTTTTATTTATGCAAAGAATATCTTTATTTGATAGTTGAAAACTAATTTCTTTAAGTAGAGATTGTTGAAGTAGGTATTGTTTCTCCCAACAAAATCTTCTTCATACTCATGACTAAGAATTAAACCTCTGACATGTTAAAATCTGATTATCTATCAGCTATGTTGAAGTTTGTTGGTAAATGAAAACAATAGTACTTACTAAAGTTTTGATATGATGATATAATTCACCAAATTATATATTATAGTAGATAGACAATAAGATACTAACCTACAAAGAATTATAAAGGCTTATTCTTGTCAAGGAAAATGTTTCAATTTAATTTTTCATTCCATGATACTTACCAACTACAAACATTGATCTTAACTGGTATGCAAGAAAATCAATTCTAGCCATTTAGCTGCTACATTATCAATCATTGAATCACAATATTATAAAAGTCATATGTTAAGGTTAAGATTTCTCTGTATCGGTTTGCAACATTTATTCAACACTATGTAACCAACTTAATTGCCTTACTTGCTAAGTACAGAGTACCACACATTTATCCTGATCTAAAGTGATCACAAACAAGCATATATTTGTTAAAATGCTTCCACCCTACGGCAACTCTTCCAAAATGAATGTTTACAATAGTGACATTACATGGTTGATGTGTACAATCAATCTTGCCCTTTATCTCTTTCTGACTTCTAGACAAACAATAGGGAAAGATTGTTGTTTGATTTGATTATACAATATTTGAACAACTTTTTTGCTATCTTCTAGCTCGAGTTTGACTGGATGTCTTTCCACTAACTCCTGATATCTGCTTTAGGAGGGTTAGAGCATCTTGAGCATGTTTCCTTGTGTTGGTATTCCCATGCTTAAAGGATTCAACCAAAGCTCTCACAAGAGAATGATTGAGTGCATACCGATCGCTGACATTGTCTACTCTCAATATCTTTTCTATCATCCAAATTGTCTTCTCCTGAAGCTCCTCAGATCTAACTTCTGTAAAGAGAGTGATAAGAGAATCAATTGCACCCAGATGCTCAAGCTCATCCACAACTCTTTTGAAACTGCGAGACGTGTAATCTAGTACTAGAGTAGATAGTGCATCCACTGCAGCAAGCTGAACATCTGTGTCATTGTCATGGAGGATGTCAACAAGGGGTTTGATACAGTTGCTCTTAAGCAGGCACAGCTGACTATCTTTGTCACACAAGCGGTTGTGAATGGGGCACGTGGAAGGTTGACTAGAGGCTTTCCCACACATGAGCACGATGGAAGAGCAGAACCCACTGGAAGATGGTGGTTTAGAGTCCCTAGCAGTAACTGATCTTCCAAATTCTGATAGGTGTTTCAATCCAATGGCAGCAAGTCGTTTCACCTTTGGTTTTGAAGTATAATCAAGCTGCTCACAGAAAATACCCATAAGGCTATTTTCTCTAACTATATTAAGAGTTTGTTGATCAAGGTTCCTTGTAAAGTGAAGCAAGAGACCTATAAGACCTTCCTGCATGCCTGATGCAGTATAAGAAGACCTTGCATTGGAAACGCGCCGCTGGTTCTTAAGAGTAACAGCAGTCCATTCCACAAAATCACCTCCTAAAAGTGTCTGTATTTCGCCTTCTGAGAGGGAAAGATTTGCAAGTATCTGCGCTGCATCTGATCTCTCATCACTTGTAGATTGGTTATTTAACAACTTTTCTTTGAGTACCGTAAGTTTGTTTGAGAGTCTCAACTCATTTGCAATATATTGACTAAACCATTCAGATAGTAGTCTTGTTAGCTTGAAAGCAAACACTCTATGTTCAACTTCTGGATGTTCAAGAAATGGTATAACCGATCCAAAGCCACTCTTGGACGTGATATGACTGGCTACTAACTCTGAATAAGATAAACAAATGTAAAACATCACACGTCGTTATTTCAGTGTGAAGATCGAAAATGGATCCTTCTATTGCACCTAGCAACTGTAATACAATTGATTTTCCATCACAAAAGCAGGATGGCCATCACAGTCTCACCTAAAACTATTTTGCTTAAGATTAAAGGCCAGAAAAAAATGTGACTAAAAAATTATTAAATCATCATCTAGAAAGAGAAAAGAAGGGGAAAAAAGAATAATAATTTCAAGAAATTAGAACTCTGGAATATAACTTCAGATATTTGCATTTGTCAAAAGTTGAAACTATTACTTTAGGTATAACGCAATTTGAGTTACTTGTAACCTTTCAACCATAAAGATCTAATAACTACTACAATTATTGAGTTTTGACATTAACAAATCAAAAGGAATAAAATGTACCTAATAACTTAAATATATTTGAACAAATCCACATCACACACACACTCAGGACTATAACATAAACTTCTGGTTTGCAGAAATTATGAAACTGTGACTTGATAATTTACTTGTAAATGTCAACTTTTTCTGACACAAAGAGCTAATGATTACTACAGTTATTCTGATATTAACAAATCAAAAACCAAAATAGATATCAAAGGGAAGCCAAGTATATTCGAACAACACCACTTGAAAACACACCAAAAAATAAATGCATTGTTTCAAAAGAAGTAACTGGTTTCTTTCCAATGATATAATCTGTGAATGCTAACATCTAAGAAAGTGGCACAAAACAGCCTGTATATTCAGTGATTGTAGAGCCGTAAAAAAATAAAATTTTAGTGCAAATACCAAATGGTGCAGTTCTCATTTAATTACAATGCAACATCATCCACCTCTTTTGTATATCTGAATTTTAATAAAGAAACTGAAACCTAATACCAAATTAAACAACTCAGAGATTGAGGTTGTGAAGTCAACTTGACATAGAACACAAGAAAGAGTTAAATGAATCCGTGAAGAAATGCCGTAGATCACAATCACCCTATTAACGTAATGCTACTTAATAGAAATTACCTGATGCCTGAGGAGATGATGTAATACCACAAAGAATGCGAAGAACTATCACTTGACACTGAGAGGGCAAACTGTCTAAAAGCCCCAAAAGTCTTAAAACAATAATTTCTGACTGCATTGGGTTTCCTTTCTTGTCAGCAGATGCTAATTCCCAATGCCCTGGCTTAGATACAATATTCGCAATTGTTGAAGCAGCTAATGACTTCAGCTCATATGATGGATCCTTCTCATCAAATAAAACTTCTATAAGTGATGGAAGGACTGAAGATTCAATAAGGATGGTTGCATTGCCATCCAACCCTGACAAGTTATACAATGCTTGCAGGCTTGGTCCCCTTCCTTCTTGATTAGACAAAAGTTCGACAAATACTCTGGCACCTTGCCTTGCAATTTGTTCTTTACAGCTATTTGTCAAGGTCATCCTTCCCAGCAGAGAAGCCATCTCTATCTTTACACCAACAGAGCCTGCTCCAGAATTCAGACAAATTACAATTATTTAATCTTAAATGCTTACCAAAAACCACGTTCAAACATCACCAACATATTTTGAGGTCCTAAATTTTTGTTTTGCATTGAGTTCCTAATAAAACAACAATTTTATTTTTGGTCCTTGACACTTATTTATAGTCCCTGATAAATCAACGAATTTTGTGTTTATCCCTTGATAAATTTTTTCCATTTATTATTAGTCGGGACTAAAACAAAATTTACTAATTTATTAGGGAGCAAATACAAAATTCGCTAATTTATCAGGGACTAAAACAAAATATCAAGGACCAAAAACAAAAATGTCGTTTTATTAGGAACTCAACGCAAAACAAAAATTTATTAAAGAACAAACACACAAATCGGGTATTTATTAGGGATCAAAAACATATTTAAGCCTATATTTTTAACACAAATGCTACATACCATCATGTAACCGTGAAATCAATGGTCCAAATCTTCCAGCTGTTGCCAAACATTGAACATTATCCTCTACCCTCTCCATCTGCCTTAAGACTTCCTCAGCTAAATTGGACAAGGATGGATACTCCATATTTCCTGCTATACTTGAGAGAAGAACTAATGCACCTTTTTCTGATGCAATTCTTACGCAACAATCTTCATCATTGCAGAACTCTAGTAATAACTTGATAGCATGTTCTCTCTCTTTCTCAGAGTTCCCAATAAGACTATGTATGGCCAATCTAGTAGTGCCCCGTTCAAGCATTATTTTCTAGCAGTAAGTAAAAAATTGCATCAGGAACAGTAGTAGTACATGAGCCAGAGTATGTACCAAAAAGGCATATGTGCCAGAAACCAATGAAAAATCATATATCCCAAAAGGCAAGGTTTGAAATCAATGTCGATGTAAAATTGTAAATAATTCCTTACACCTTGTTTTGTTTTTGGATAATTTGTTTTTGTCGTTGATAATGCAAAATCAGTACTCAGTTTTCCACTAGAAAAAGAAAAAGGTGAAAATATGCAATTTTGCAAGAGAATTTGAAGAACATTTGAAACTAAAATCAGAAGAACAGCTATCTGTTAATATTTTCTTCTCACTTTCTAATGCAGTCATCCATCAAAGTAGTTAGATTTAATTTAGGCTTAATTGTAATTTTAGTCCATTTATTTAAGACTTGTGCGATTTTAGTCTCTTAATTTGTTTTGAGTCCATTTATTTAAGACTATTACTAAAATTAAGCAAATTTGGTCCAGTTGTCAATTTTCTTCTACCTAAATCCCTCAAATTTTCATTTTTTTACACAAAATATTCACAAATTAAAAAAATTAAATTATTTTAAACTTTCTTTTGCTCAAAACTTGTCAATCAAAATATCAAATTTCATCCAAAAAGAATTCCTCAAATTTTTCTCTCTTCAAACCCTAATCTTATATTCTATAAAATCCTTCAAATTTATCACATTTTCACTAAATTTGACTTCTAAAATCTAAACCTTTTAATGTCATTTCATATCTCAAATCTGTTGAATAGCCCCAAATATTTGAGTATAAAATAATAATTTGAGAGTTCAAGATAGAAAAAAATGACTACAGAACCATATTGTTTAATTTTAAAAATAGAAAACTTAATTAGCTCAAAAAATTAAGAGACAAAATTGCATTCAGTCCAAACTGAAGGATCAAATGAATAATTAAGCCTTTAATTTTATTTGCATGCTTGTACTTGAAAATAACATGTAGATGCCTAGATGGTTTAAGAGAGTTGTAGACAGTGAATGTTTTACATAACTTGAAATGAAGTATGAGAATCTAAGGGAAAATATTCTTCGAAATTTAACAAACTTGTTTGTTTCAACACAAAGCATATTATAAAGCAATCAGAGTCTCTAGTAAAGAAGGAAAATAAACTACAGCAAGCAATATTTTCTGTATGCTTTGAACAAACCCATTAATTCACAGTTTTCCTATACCAAGTTAATTCTCTTGCCATACCTTGACATAACACTTTGACCATTTGATATATTGGTTGGTGAGACTTGCATAATCTTGTTTTGTTCATTTGATGAGAAATTTAAAGATGCAAAAACTCGAAAATAAGCATAGAAAGATAAACAAAACTGACCCTGCTTTCTTCATCCTCTGCCAAGCTAAGTAAAGTCATAAGAGCTTTGCTTCTCAAATGTGATCCAATAGTTTTGGAGTTATTACTGAGCACAGTCACTATCAGCTGCATAACACCAGCATTCCTGATTATGTATCTTCTAGTGGGGTGCTCTTCAGAAACCTTGTAAACATGATCCAGAGCATGCTCAACATGATCAACAGACAAGGGATCCTCACTCAGATACTGCACTGCAGATTTGATTTGATACTCAACAACCCTTCCAACCCACTCTTCAATTGCTCCAGCCAACCCAATATTAGGCTTCAGCTCCAAGGACTTAAGAACCCTGCCAGTGACCGGACAAGTGGGGTCACGGCCATCCTGGATACACCGTTCAAACCAGTATTCAATTGCAGTCCTCTCATAGGCCTGAGAGGACTCCAGAACAACCACAGGGTCCCTCATGACTTCCTTGGTCAAGGGGCAGAGGAAACTCTTAAACGCAAAAACAGGAGCAGCAGCATCTTCAACAATTTCGAAGTCCCAATTGGGGCTCACAGGGACAGGTTCCACAGACCAGTTACTAAGAATCCTCTCCAAGGACATCAATACCCTTCTCTCAGGCACAGAATGGGATCTAAAAGGATCACCTTTGAAGAGCTTCACTTGGTTACAAAACTCAGCACGATCACCAGGCTCAAACCCCAAAGCACGAGCCAAATCCATGACAATACCACTCTGAACCGCTTTGCTGCTCTCTCTCCCTTCCCCTTCCTTTTCCAGCGTGCACCAAACCCTCTCTTCGTTCTCTGAGACCTATCATCAAACACCTTAGCCACTAAAACACGGTACAA
Organism: Glycine tomentella; assembly: GCA_007407185.1. NCBI lineage: Eukaryota > Viridiplantae > Streptophyta > Magnoliopsida > Fabales > Fabaceae > Glycine > Glycine tomentella. The sequence goes on from PYAF01000004.1 coordinate 738,047, forward strand.
ACCAGAATAATACACTGCATTAATCCTTAAAATTCAAAGCACAAGTTTAACTTAATCCTTCACTGAAATTACCATCCATCTGCTACTTTAATGTTTATGTTTTTAATTTTAAAATTAAAACAACTATCATTTAATAATATTGGGATAAATTAACAACAAAACTTAGATACAAACCAAAATTAAAGTTTCAGATAATATATGTAACAAAAATTTACATTAGAGGCATTTTGTAGATGAAACTTTTTTTTAGGAGTTAGGAGTCCAAGGTATCCCCAAGGACCAGACACTAATACCAGACACTAATCCTTGAGGTACAAACATCCATTTAAAGAATTGACTTATAGGTCCTATCCAAACTAATGCTCTTCCATAATCTCGGATGACAGATCTAAAGATTGAACCTCAAACAATATGTTAAAGGGACATGATTATCTATCAATCATACCACCGTATGTTGATTCTCAAATGAAAATTTGATGCACTATTTTTAATAGTGTCAATCAATCATAAACTGTCATAGCAACTACTTTACCAATCATAACAAATATGACTTTTAATTGTTTGATAGAGTAATAGCTTTTACGTTGGCAGTACATGTCTATTAGACTTTAATTTTAGTTTAGAAAATAAAATCACTTAGGGCCTGTTATTCAGATTTTGATTGTTTAAACTGATTTCTAAACCAGTTTTATGTTACTCATCAAAAAGTAAAAAAAAAACAGAAATAGGTATAAGATGTTCCCAAATTCCATTTTTTTTTTAAGTTTGCTGCAGCTGCTAGCTGCTACTGCATAAGAGCACAACAATGGTACAACAACGATAAGCTCTCATTGAAAAACTCTTGAATGGTGCAAACAAATTTTGCGCGGGAGGACTACGTGTAAAGCCACGTGTTTGGAGCTTGATGATTTGTTTGTGATTGGATTAGTGCAGACAAAATTGATTTTGAAATAATTTGATTCATGTGATTTATGTTTGGATTTTTTAATGGAAAATCAAATAAGAATTAAATTCGATATAAAATTTTGAATCCAACACAAAAATGAGTTCACGATTTTTTTTTAAGTCAGAATCAATTCTAGATTCAATATCAATTTTTATCTCTTCTCCAATTTAAAACAAACATGTGAAAATTTGCAAAAAAACAAATTCGCAGGGAAGTGGGAACAGAATCTGCCGAAAGAATTTTCAAATCAAACAAATTTTTTAACTTTAGAAAACTAAAATCTCTTCGAAAAAAGAAAACAAAAGGCCATTAAAAATTGCATCTTTTTTTTTATTCATGTTATATTGCCTGATAATTTTAACGACTAATATAATCATTATGTAATTATAAGAATTAAATTAAATGCTTCTTATTCCCAAGTATTGGTCAAGCAGAGCGCCTGAGTTTCCTTTGGTAAAAAAACTATGTTCCGTTCCTTTGGATTAAAAAAAAAAAAAAAAAAAAACAGAAACATAGAGAAAGAGAAGCTACTTTGAACTGTGCGAGCTTCATGTCCCTGGCGATGCCGGAGACCTTCTTGCGGAGGTCGTCGTCATCGCCGGCGGCGGGGAGGGCGGAAGCAAGGAGTGCGAGCCAGCCGGCGATGGCGACGGCTCGTTCTTGGAGGGCGGAAGAGAGGATTTTGCAGGTGACAAGGACGAGTATCTTGCTGCCCTTGTTGTAAACGGAGACGGTCTCAGCGGCCTTGGAGAGCTCGGCGGAGAGTCCCTTGAGGGCGGTGTGGACGGGCGGGGAGTGCGGGAGCGGGAGGAGGAGGAGGTGGGAGAGGCGGTGGGCGAAGGCGGCGAAGCGGCGGGGCGTGTCGAAGGGACGGTGGTCCGGCGGCGAAGTGGAGATGTCGGAGAGGGAGAGGCGAATGGAGTGGAGGGTGGCCGGCGGGGGCGGGGAATAGGGGATGGACATTGTGTCATGGTTGTATTAGAATGGAACGGAGAGGTATACATTACAGAATTTGAGGAAGAAGCCACGAGTGATTCAAGACTTGGACTAAATTGCTACTTTTCTAGAGTTGACTTTTCTAAATTATAGTATTTTGGTTTTCAAAAGAGTGTAATTTGCTGCAACATTAGGAAAATCAGTAAGGGATTAAATTTTGTTTCATGAAGTTAATTTTATTAATATTTTTTATTTTCTCTTCAATCAGATAAAAAATATTTCGTTATTCATATTTCTTCCTCTTATTTTTTCTCTAAACAAACACATTATAAGTGAGAGAGAATATTAAAATTTAAATTTAAAAATATCCTTAAAATATTAATTTGTTTGTCACTAGAAGATTTTCGTTAAAGCTTGTATGATAGATGATAATAAACACTACATAAATGTTAGGTGATAATATAATTTATAAGTGGTAGCTGATGATGTACATGTGATATGTATACACATTCAACCTTGACATGCACACCAAATTTGTCATGTATAATTCATTTGGCATTGTTCATTTTCACCAAGGCAAATAGTGTGTGAAGTAGGCATGAATGTTAGTTTTAACAAAAGTCTTTAAAGATAAGACTAAATTGACAAATAAATTATATTTTCAGAATTATTTTTAAATTTTAATACTTTGATGGGCTTAAGTGATAGTGAATTACAATTCTAAGAATCCAAAAGATTATTTATCTAAATTATATTTGTCAATTATATTGGTTTTACTAACATTGTATTTGGTTGTATGGAAATAAGAGGGAGAGAGTGAAAATAATGTGTTATTTGGTATCATAGTAATAGAGTGGGATTCATTACTCTATTCGCTCTATTTTTTCATTTTTTACTTTTTTCTCTCTCTTCTATTTCTCTTCAACAAAACATTTATAATCTTTACTTTGTTTTCACTTATTTTTATTAACTTTTTTTATTTCAATCCACTCTATCTTTTCTTTCTATCAAACACATTTTAATTTTTTTTAGGTTGTTTTACTTATTAAACTTGAATGTAGTTGTTCATTAATTAGAATTAGTACTTTATGTTGTGAAAAGAAAGTAAGCTAATGCAGTGCAAAATAATTTTATATTGAATTTAATCATAAATTATTATGATAAATTTGTTAATTTTTATAATAATTATCTAAAAAATTACATTAATAATAATTTATGA
>PYAF01000004.1:741247-762093 GCA_007407185.1 Glycine tomentella
AAAGATAATATAAGAAATAAAACTTCAATGGTGGTCGAACAATAATATAAAAAGAATATACTTAAAAAAAATATTTATTATTTTTTTGCCTGTTACATTGGATAAATTTATATAAAAGGTTATACTATGTCAAATAAAATAAGTAAAAATCTGACTTAAAATCTTGACAATAAAGATATTTGTGGTTTATATTAGTTCAAATTTAGGATAAAACTAAATCTAAATTGATTATTTGATTTAAATTTTAACTTTTTTTTTATCAATTTAAACTGAACCAATTAAGATATTTAGTTTAGTTGGGATCAACTATCAAGACTCAATAGGAGTTTGGTCTCTAATACCATCTTACGAGACTTCCATTTCTTTCTTTTAAACAAAATTGTGAATTTCAAAGGAATGGTTGTGACTAGATCATTCTCCAGGCTGTTGCTACGCATATGCAGCGAGACAAAAGTGTCATATTTTAAGTGAACACGTTTCTAGTGTTTTTCCAAACTTTTGGGATTAGTAAAACTGAAACCAACTAAACATGGCAAAGTGTTTTATGGCAACTTGCAAAATGCAAATTTGAAGATGTCTAGGCAACGTGCATTGTGTTGGTTGCATTAGTTTTCTAAGTTGGCCTTAAAAGGTACAATTTATTTTGTTTTTAGAAGGCAATCAATTAGCCTCCCAAGAAAATATGAAAATAGAAATAGAACTGCGTGTTGAGCAATTCATTTGATCTTTCCTCCTTGTTTTTCCAATAAAAAAAAAGTAGTTTTCTTTAAAGTGGCATCAATGCAAGATTTCAAAGAATTCAACCCTTTGAATCATAACTGTGTTTCAATAATTACCAGCTTGACACTCAATTAAAAGAAACACAAACAACATTTATATGAATTATAATAGCTTCCATGCGTATGCAATGACATATCAATTTGTTATTGTGTGTTTGGATAGGCGTTAAACTCACATTGAACCACACAATTACACATTCTAAAATAAAAACGCCAAAGCAATTATGTTGTAGTTTTGGCTTAAACGTTAGTTTGTTTTGGATTTAACTGTTTTCCAAACACACTTTTAGACGAAACATTAGTGAGGGAAGTGATCCGAAATGAAAATCATTGGATAATTGCAATTGCACTAGTAAGCACATGATTAAAGGCAAACATCATGTGTGCCCTTGTGTTTCTGTTTCCCTAAAAATCTTGCTTTAACTGGATTCTCATTAAACAAAATCAGTATTTGAATCCAGGAATCCTTGCAGGAAAGGCTACCACATCTAAGGAATCAAAATTTAGATTTCTTATATTTTCTTATCCTTTTCTTCTAACTACAACTTGGGACCACATGTACATCAGTTCTTTTTACCTGACTGAAATTCATAGTTCTTTTTGTTAGCTCTTTAAGTGGTGGCGTGCTTAAAGAACCATTTCTGAAAGGGAAAAAGAAATCCTTTTGAAAAAATATGGGGGCTACTAAGAAGGAACTAAAATTTATTAAAATAAAATAAAATTGAAGAGTAATTGAACATTTGAATGCAGAATTCTGCAGAAGATTTGCAGTAGTTTACCTGAATCTTACTTGGACTGCTTCCAGATACAAAATGAAAATTAAGGTTCTATTTGATTTCTTTCTCACTTTTTAATTTTAAAAATTGATTTCTAAAACAATTTCTCACTACCAAATGATCAATTTCTCATCTACAATCTATCAAGTTCTGAGAATTGTTTCTAAAACAAGTATTTTAAAAACCACAAAACAACACACTAGAAAATGCTTTCTTATTTTTTTTCCTTCTGTTTTCATCTTATTAATTCAACTTCTCTTTGGACTATATATTGCACCATCTCCACTGGTGGCTATTTAAACAACCTTGTTAAATTGCATTTTAAAAACTAATAACTACTAAATATTGAAATTCTTATCGTAGTTGCTATTGCTACAATGAATCTGGTATTAACTCCTTGACAGTGCCTGGGGGGTTGACAAACAGCCTTTGATACATTTACAAATTCAAGCCCTTTTTTTTTTTGTTTGAATCACATATATCCTTCATTGGAAGCAAGTCTGTTCAAGTCGAGTAGAACATGACAAAGTTTTTCCTCCGAATATTTAATACAAATATTCAAGATTAAAACTTTTTTTTTTTTTTTTATTTTTATGAAAAGGAGGGTCCTTATTGAGGATTGCCTCCCGGGGAGGATAATGTGATCTAGACCAAAAAGGTCCTTATACTAAGGTTAAACTAGATTGGAACTCAAAATTACTGATTTAGCCGAAATACCATGCTAGTAGATCTACACGCTGGTGGTTGCAACTTGCAAATTCAAGCACTTAAGCATCTGGAAATATTTCTCCCAAGCAATATTTGCATAATGCTAAATATCAATTTTAAATAGTATATGGATTAACGACGACCACTTTAGCACCATTCAAGCCATGAAAAGGTACACAATCATGCGGTTTTATCAGTGGCTTGATAAAATTTTCCATTGACCATCGAAATCAAGAAGTTATAAATTAGATGTGTTTGGCTAACAAGTTTCAACATCTATTCAGTGAACTTGATTACTTTCCAGTTTCCAACTATTAGGTTTGTCTTACTGGTTAGCAAATTGCACAAAGATTTAGTTTATATTTTCTGAACCGTGAATATTTTATTCGGTATACCCCTTAATTAATTTCCAACAATTAAGTTTGTCTAAATGTTTAACAAATAGAAGGGAGTTTGTCTTCTTTTTTTTCTTCTAAAAAAGTTAGTTAGTTTGTTATCAACATGGCCACCGTGAATTTCAAGACAAAGCGTACTAGATTCTTGAACGACAAAGCATGAAGTGAGCAGAATATGCAATGCAATTGTCATTGGAAATTGGGTAGGCAGAGTAAACATTCCATCATAGATGGACCGCACCTGTATTCCTATAAATATTATTCCTAATATGAAATTTAATGTAACATGGAAAGTTCCATCAATTTCACATATAGAATTTTGTTGTGAAAATTGAGAATAATATTGTGGGAAAACACTGTTATGTGAATGTGACTGTCACAAACTAATGAAATGAAACTGTCTATGTCTAAAAACATGAGACTTTATTTCTCTGGGGAACCTGATTCCCTTGCCTTTCAACTCCCCCCCTCCATGGTGGATTCCAATCAGCTGCTTCTACATAGTCACCTGTCAAGCACAAATACACCTTTTTGTTTCCATTAACTTCTCTTATGCATTTCCCTAAACATACCCTTTTGGTGCAATAAATTCCTCGTTACTCATAAGCCTCTCCCTACACTTGCATTTCAGGTTTCTCCTTCCAACTTCTATAATTTGTCTCTTCACACAAGCACAAGAAGATGGTACTTCATGCTTGAAGAAGTTTTTGTTACTTATGAATGAAGTCATTTTTTTTTTGGTTGCAAAGTATGTGTTCAACTACTTTTTATGTTTTTGCCTTACTTTTCTAACACCTTTGAATGAAATGGTGTTTTGAGTGCAGAGTTTTGAGGAGAAACCTGTATCAGTTGGACCATGGGGTGGGAATGGAGGATACCATTGGGATGATGGTGTATATTCAACGGTTAGGCAATTGGTGATAGTTCATGGGGAAGGAATTGACTCCATCCAGATTGAATATGACAAGCAAGGGAGTTCTATCTGGTCATTGAAGTATGGTGGAAGTGGAGGGTATAAAATTGACAAGGTAAATTTTCCATGCCCTTAGCTCTTCTTGTTGAAAGAATAAGTATGCTAATTGATTCCTAGAAATATGACAGAGATATGACACAACATGGAGATGCATATACAACAAATTCTACGGTTATAATACAAAGTATAAAATTAACATAAGAGAAATCTTAAATGAAAATTTTTGGGCCTTTTGGTCCCTATAGTTGCAAAACATGGTTAAGACTTGAGAGTATTCAAAGTGTTCAAAGTGTTTGTACTTTGTAGTCCGTAGAGTGTCCAACATAGATACATATCTAACATGTTACAACACATTTGTGTTTACAATCATGAAGTATTTGTGCTTCTTTGGTTGCTACTCATCAAACTCGTGCATTATATTGATAAAATATTAAAATATTTATGATTGTGCTGCAGATCAAGCTTGATTACCCAGATGAGTTCCTAACATCAATTGATGGATACTATGGTAGCTTAAGTCAATGGGGACCAATCTTCATTCGCTCACTTAGTTTTGAGAGTAACAAGAAACTCTATGGACCATTTGGAGTTGAACAAGGGACATATTTTTCGTTGCCAATGACTGGTGGCAAGATTGTTGGGTTCCATGGCAGGTATGGTTGGCACCTCGATGCCATTGGAGTCAATCTGAAGTCATCTCAGCAACCAAAGCCTTCCAAAGCTTTGTCTTATTCACAGAACAACATGACTAACACCACTGACAATGGTAGTTATTCTGTAATACAAGGAAGTGTTGGTCAAGGCTATGATATTGTTCTTGCTTTAAAACAGAAAGATGATTTTGGAAAATCTCCAACTGCCAAGATTTCTAGCTTCAAAGAACCAAACAATATTGAACCAAAAGAAAAGGTAATAAAGATAAAGTGAGCCTTCATGAATATTCTTTCTCTGAAGTGTTACTTAATTTTCTTCTCAATTTTAGCTATGTTTGGATATCTAATTGTGAGTAAAATGGAATGGAATGAAGACAAATGTTAGCAACATACCCTCTGTATTATTAGTTGAAATTTATTGAAAATCACAAAATTTTGTGAGACTCAATTCTCATTTGATAAGTCTCATTCATGATCCTATGGTTTTCAATAAATTTTAACCAATAGAAGAAAGCATGTTACTAGCACTCCTCATGAGAATAGATGTAATAGAGTCGAGTGGTATGGAACAAAGTTTTAGTACTCTCCAATCAAAATTAGAGTTCTACCTTGGCATTATATATGTGTTGACTTTTAATACAAACCTTAATTACACATATTATCAAGATGAAACTCTAATTCTAATCGGAGACAACACCAAAAATATTAAAGAACAGCTTCTGAATTCCTTTAATTGTTTAGGATTTTTATGATAGAACAGAGAGAAACATAATGATTCCATGAATCCATCACATACATTCCCAGTTGGAGGGTGAGAAAAGAGGCGTATTAGATGGAATGTGATGAAATGCATTTCATCAGGTTTTGCTTTATTTCATTATATTTTAAAACTTACAAACAATGAAAGCTAGTATCATTCCATTCCATTCTATTTTACACCTTCCATTGGTCCAAACATAGCTGGTATTTGCATCAAATGAAACTGAGAATCTCTATTTGCTTCAGATAGGTTTCGTGGAGAAGGCACCATCAATGGTTGAAGGTGTAGTGACATATGGACCTTGGGGTGGCACTGGTGGATATGTGTTTGATGATGGACCATACACAGGAGTTAGGCAAATTGACTTGTCCCGCAATGTTGGAATTGTATGGATTAGAGCTTTGTATGATCTGGATGGGGAGCCTGTATGGGGATACAAACATGGTGGGGCAGGAGGATTCAAACATGAAAAGGTAAACTGAGTTAACAAGCCTTTGTAGTCTACTTTTACCTAATAAACTAGACAATGGGATTTATTTTTTATTTTGACCATTTTTTGTGCATCATGTTGCAGATAATCTTTGATTTTCCATATGAAGTTCTCACACATATATCTGGCTACTATGGATCTCTGATGTACATGGGGCCAGCTGTTATAAGGTCACTTACTTTCCACACCACCAAAAGGACCTATGGACCATTTGGAGATGAATATGGAAGTTATTTCACAACAAAGCTGAGAGAAGGGAAGGTTGTTGGTATTCATGGTAGAAGCGGCTTATTTCTAGATTCTCTTGGTGTGCATGCAATAGAAGGAAAAGTAATTGTGCCAGTGGCAACATCTCCTTCCCTGGAAATCATCTCAAGAGAACCAAGTATTTCGGAAATAGACAATCCTCAATGGCTAGTTGTTGCCAAACCAGCCCCAGTTGAACAGGTATTTGAATCAGTTTGTATTTTAAGTTAAACTATTCATTTAGTCTTGGCCCCAGTTTTAGTCTCTATATGACAAAACTATTAAGTATTACTATTTTAGTCCCTAGATAATTTTTTTTGGTAAAGTTATGTCTTGGTCACTTATTGGTCATGGGTTCGAATCCGAAAATAGTCTCTTTGCATATGAAAGCGTAAAGTTGCATACAATATCTCTCCCCTTTACTTGCGCATAGCGTGGAGTCAATGGGCAATGCGATACATAATTTTTTGAGGGCGAGCCCTGACACAACAGTAAAGTTGTGTCTTGGTGACTTGTTGGTCATAAGTTCGAATCCAGAAATATTCTCTTTGCATATACAAGGGTAAGGTTGCGTATAATATCTCTCCATCTTACCACTGCATAATGTGGAGCCTCCGGATAATAGGTATGTAGTTTTTTTTATATAATTTTTTTGTGGTGGATTATCACCACCAAAAACATTTCTCTAATATTAATGGCAGAGGCCAAAAGTTGACTTTTATGCATGTGTTGAGACTAAAACTTACAATTTTCTCGTATAGGAACTAAGACAGAAAATGAAAACAACTATAGAAACCTAGTGAATATTTTAACCTATATTTTACTCTTTGATGCATCACCTTTTAGCATTATATTGAAGAGGATATTCTGTTCACTTTTGCTCCCTATTTCACATCAAAGGCTTCACGTTGTGTGATTAAAGAACCAGCTCCATGTGGACCTGGTCCATGGGGTGGGGATGGAGGTAGACCCTGGGATGATGGAGTCTTTTCTGGGATTAAGCAGATTTATTTGACAAAAGCACCTGAAGGCATTTGCTCGATTCAAATTGAGTACGATAGATATAAGCAATCTGTATGGTCTGTAAAGCATGGTGGTAATGGAGGAAATACCATGCATCGGGTATGAATATGAATTAGTTCTCCTTTTTCCCCCTTTGTTTTAGAGTAAATAGTATATGTACATGGTGTAAAAAGATTTTATATTGTCATCCGATCACAAATTACCATGTATAGTAAATTATTTTACTTTTACAATAATTATCTTAAAAGTCATATCTATTATGATTTCTGAATGATTGATAATATAAATATTTTTACACTGAGAGTGCATAGATATTCAACTCATGTTTTAACCACATCCCTTTTGTTTCAGACTTATCATTCATTTTCTTGGATCATGCATGATTGCTAACACAAAAATGGACTAGACTATGCATTCTGAGTCTTACTCATGCCTATTGTGATTTTAGATAAAACTGGAGTACCCAAATGAGGTTCTCACTTGCATATCTGGCTATTATGGTTCAGTCACTGCTGATGAACAACCTATAATCATAAAGTCACTCACATTCCATACTAGTCGAGGACAGTATGGTCCATTTGGTGATGAAGTAGGGAAATACTTCACTTCAACCACAACAGAGGGCAAGGTGGTCGGTTTGCATGGGAGGAGTAGCATGTATTTGGATGCCATTGGGGTCCATATGCAACACTGGCTAGGAGGAATTCAGAAAACTTCAAAGCTATCCTTTTTCAAGCTATTTTGATTTGTGAAGAACAATAATGAATGTGCAGAGTGATGAGATGATATAGCATGATTACTTGTATACTATCTAAATTTGGTGAATGTTCTAACCAACTGTAAGATTTGTTATACAATGTGAATAATGTTGGCGTTAATTTCTTTCACGTCAAGGTTTGGTTTCATTTAATATATTTTCAATGCAAATATTAAGGTAGCTGATTAAGAAATTAAAAGTAAAAAACTTTTAGTAACAAATGTTATTAATGTATCTCACGGCGATTTTCAATACATAGCAATGTGTTTTCATTAAAAAAATGTATGGTTAATTTCTTAATCAGTACAGTTCAATCTCACTTCTTAAAAGCAGTTATATAAAGGAGACTAGCAACAATGTTTCGAATTTGTTTACTCTTGCCCTTTAAAAAGGAAAACTAAGAATTTTCAATCTTTAAAATACTATGAAAAGTAGAAAAGTTAAACTTAACCTCTCCATACCAACACTTCGCTAGCTATGGTAAAAGAGAAAATGATCTATTATTAGAGAATGTATCTATATTAACTTATACTGATATAAGAGTGATAAGAAGTTGCATTATTTAATAGAAGGTAAACTTGACTTGAAGTTCACAGTTGGACAGCGTTCACAAAAATATATAAATGATGCTCAAAATTTTGCTAGAGAAGTTAGTTTCTGCCTTTACCTATTAAATATGAATTATTTCATAACTAATTTATTTGAAACCGAGCATGCTTAACCAATAATATTATACATTTCATTGACATTGACTCTTAAAGTAGAGCAGTAGTTAGTCTCTGTTCGATTCTTTTCAACTTAATGTTGAAAAAGTAAGTCTCCTTCCACTTCTGGTAAACGCTTAAAATGGTGTTGACATGTTGCATTGAGTCAATCATATGGATCACTTCACGTTCAAGTGGAAGAGCTTTTGTCTAAACTTTTTTTAAGTCTAATTCCAATACTTCAACTAAGAACTCAACAAGGCATTTGCACTTGGAGGGAGTAGTACCAATTGCAAGAATGACTAGTGACAATTTTTTCCATTTCAGTAATCTTCAGATAGAAAAGAGATTATGAAAATTTAGGACCACACATTTCATGAACAGTACATGAACATGAAAATTGCTTTCTTGGTTTTCAATATGTACAGTAAGACTTAGGATGCTACATTTCTAATTGATGAGAGAAGCTACAAGAGAAAAAATGTGTACAAATAGTCTGCCTTGGTTTCAAGATGCAAGTTTCATTGCCTTGTCCCTCAGGACCGTTCCTCAATATCCTCCTTTATCTGCCACTGTTTTTACCAAATGGAACATGCGGCAAATGTAATGAACTAGTGCAGTTCCATGCTGTCCAAGTCCACCAAATTTATCTCATGATAGTTACTTGCTTCTATGAAGAACCCTCAATACAACCAAGCACAAGTACTATCATATAAAGATCCTACCAAGTACCAACAAGTCCAAACCCGAATAAAATTACATAAAACCTTGGGGAACAACAATTAATCATGTTGCAATAGATTACCTTAAGATTTTCATAATCTGCTTATATCGCGGCCAAATACCGCAGTCGTAATCCAGTTGACAAATACATAGAATCTGTTCCTCCAGCTGATAACACGTGTGATGTATGCCGAGCGCCAAATAAAAAAACTCAGAAATCCTGCCAGAGCCAACCCTTTTGCCTCCTGTAAGAGCATGGTAAGTGAATCACACTATGCTTTTGAAGTACCAGTCGTATCTCAGGAATGATAAATATTACCTTGCTCTGTCTAAGGTCAACAAGAGCCTTGTATCTACCAATAGATGCCATGCTTCCAAGGTGCCTGTAAACAAATGGATCCCCAAACTCTATTTCTTTTGCACTGTTCGCTTGGCCTGCACCTGCTTTACCAATTTTGTTTAATAGAGCTGCTAAATATTTACCTTGCCTCTCTGCAACCTGTTGAATTCAAATGGCAATGTATCAAATGGACAATAACTAGCTTTATTGTTAAGAAGAAACAAGCAACACTTCTTCACTGATGAACCATTACAAATAAGAACAAAAGAAACAAAGTCACTATGAAATGTATCTTATTAGCCGAAAACCAAATAGGAATCAAGAAGTGAGCTGAGAAAATTAATGAACCTAATATCACTTACTTGGGCTAATGCAGGAAGTGTTTGTCTTCCAGTACTTTCAACAAATCCACTGCAGTCTCCTATTGAGAACACATCTTGTACCGAAGGAACACGGAGCCACTCATCAACACCAATCCTATGAAACAAAAACATTCAGAATTTTCTTTGGGATAGTTGGGATAGTTGACTATAGAGAACTTATATAAATCTGATCCAATTTCCTTATATGACATAAAAAATAAAATAAAAAACTCAACCTATTCATAAATCAGCTTCTAATTTGTTGGTCTATAAAGTTCTCTATAAGCACTTATAGAAAAAGAAAGTAAAATGAATTGAACTTCTCTAATAAGCTAAAATCAACTTATCACCTTTCAAGAAGTTAGATGAGAAAGCTTCGATTAAAGTGCTCAGTCAATTTAATTTATGAGAGAATTCATTTTACTTTCTTATATTCTTCTGCTATAAGTACTAATGGAGAAGATTATCCAAACAGGGCGTGGGAAGTGAATGTAACAATGTTGAATAACAAGACTAACCTCCCACCAGGAGCTTTTGGGAGATCCAAAGATTGAATTATGGGCAATGGACCAACACCAGTGGACCATACCAACAACCCATATGGAACCTCAGATCCATCATTAAGGACAATCTTCTGAGATTTAACATCCTTCACAATGCCACGAACAAGGCGAACTCCTGACTGAGAGAGAATACAGCATAGGCAAAATATAACGAAACTAATACAGAAAAGTTTTAACAGCTAGCTAGCTTGTCAACCAGTTTCAGACAGTATTACAATGATGAAGAGGGTCATCTTGTAAATTAAAATTTCCAAATTAAAGATGAAATGCCTTTACATCAATATGTAACTCACCTTTGTCAATTGCTTGGTAGCATAGCGCCTAAGCCGGTCATCAAAGGAAGACAATATCTCATTTGCCTAACAAGGCATGAATAAATTTGTTTAACAACATAAACTACCTTAATAGACAATTTTGGCTTTCATAAGTTCACATATCACATATCTGATGGCACTTAGCATACCTCGATTAGAGTGACACGGATGTAATCCTTTACATGGACATATCTTTGACGAACATCTCTCGTAATAAAATCGCTAAGCTCACCACTGAATTCTACTCCAGTAGGACCACCCCCCACAACCACACAGTGCAAAAGCCTTTGCTTTTCCTCTTCTGAAATCCCTGCATACAAAGAAAGCACAAAAGTGATGCACAACCAAAAAAATAAAGAGTCAATAGTCTATGCACCGATAGTGTAAAGTGTTTTTACATTGTCATCTAATCTAAAATCATTACATATATAATAAGTTTGTTGACTTTTATAATAACTACCTAAAAAATCATACCAACAATTATTTCTAATTGATTGATTGTTTACCACTAACATTGCATAGAAATTAAAGTCTAAAAATAAAAAATAAAAAATTATGATGACTCAATATTTGTGGAACATAGTAAAACTATTATTGTTTAGCAAACCTGGAACATCTGACAGCATCAAGTTCAGGAGCAGCTTCCTACGAATTTCCTGTGCATGGTGAACTTCACGAAGAAAGATGGCATGTTCTTTGACTCCTTGAATTCCAAAAGTGGAAGGCTGTGACCCTAATGCAATTACCAGCTTATCATATGAGATTGTGAATTTCCAGGGAGCTATTGTCTCTACTCCTTCGGTTACAGTCTCACAGTGCACCTTCAAAACAAAGCACCAAATTCTCCATAATTAAGCCTCACTGCTATGGCACCAATCTTCCAAGTCCAACCGATAATAGTATCAAATTGCTTTTTCATTCGGGCCAATAGACACTGCCTTAGAAAGTTTGAGTCCCAAATTCCAATATAAATGGCACAAAAAAATTAAATCTAGTAAATGACAAATTCTTCATCACTTAAGATACTCCAGACATTCCAAATTCTGTATATCCTATAAGTCAATTGTCTTTTTCATTTTTAGAAAATTTCTACATAACAAAAATCATGAACTTCCTTGTTAAAAGTAGTGTGTAGCTCACACTGCTAGTCCCGAAGTTCTGTCCCATTGGCATGAACACAAAATAAAATAAAAAAAAATAGGCAAAAATGTTCACTCCAAAGTCATCTAAACACGTCCACTCCAAAATCATTCATCACCCCCTCAAAGTCCTTTTTATTTTTTATTTGTTTGAGGTAAATGAATCCAATAATAATTGTAAATTATATCATATGTTAACATTTCCAAAAGAGGAGTGTGCACATGCCCTTCATGTGCAAACTTAGAAATAGGATAATATTTTAGTGCTTGTAAATTATATCATATGTTAACATTTCCAAAAGAGGAGTGTGCACATGCCCTTCATGTGCAAACTTAGAAATAGGATAATATTTTAGTGCTAGAAAAACTTGTAACAGAACTTGAATTCGATCCTGCATAATTGATGATTAGTCTTATAATTGATTCAAATGACTGAAGCTTGTGGGGTAACCTCGGGTCCCACCGAAAAATCAAAGACCCTAATTACGGTGATTATTGAAACAAAAAGAAAACACTTGTCACTAAACAAAACAACTTAACACACCATATGGTTATGTGCATCAATTTGTGTACAATTGGCGAGGAAGAAATAGGAAGCAGGCTCTCTAGAAATAGCTGGTTGGATCCTCCCAATGGGTTCAGCAACGGATCTAAACTCAAGAGTTCCAACACAAGTAGAGGCCAATAGAGGGGTGAAGACCATGTGGTTGCGAGGTGAGACACAAACAATGTCATACACACGAGGGTCCAAGCCCTTCATGAGCCTGCACCCGGCCCAACCAGAACCCAGCACCACCACACGTGGCTTCTCATGGGGCCTTGTTGGCTCCAAGCCCGAATAATTGTACTCAACAGGCTTCACACAAGGTTTCTCCTCAATGGTGTTGGTGCTGCTGAAGTGGGAGAGAAAAGTGAAGGAGGGTAAAAGACAAAATGGGTCAGTGTTTTTGGGTCTTTGAGATGATGATGCTCTCATGGTGGCAAACTTTGAGAGGTTTCTTAACCAAGCCATGAATGATCCTTGTTGTTAGTTAGTTTGGTCTCAACCTCAAATGGGTTTCAGTGGATTTTTGCAAGAATATGTATAAGTAGATATGCATCACAAAATTTAGATTGGGGTGGAAAGTGAAATAAGTGTAAGAAATTAAGTTCCATGCATGTGGGCTTTGTTTTGAGTTTATTAAATTGATATAAGGTGGGACAGGTTTGTGTGCTGATGTTTGGATTTAGTTGTAGACTAGTAGCAAGTATGGTGGCATTGGCACCTCATGTTATTTGACAAATGTATTCATATGATTTTTCGTGAAGGATAATAAGAATTATCTACACGGGAATTCTTATATACACAAGAGGAGTTAACTTGTGCTAATATAAAATTATTTTTAAATTGAAATGAATAAACAATAAGAAAGAGTGAGAAAACCCAAATGCGATGAAATTGCAAAGCATATCAACTGTGCTTCTGGGCTGCTGAGCAGGGTGTGGGATCAAGATTCTTTTTCCTATGGAGATTATATTTGACTCAAATTTTGTTCGTATTATGCATAATTACTAATTAGGCTACTAATCAATCGTGATTGGTAGATATAAGTAATTTCTTTTATGTATAAAAGTAGTAAAATAGAGAGAACCTCAATATTATCGTGTCTATCAGGTAGGACACGAATCACATGTTGAGACTGCTAATTAACAAAGTACTTAGAAGTTAAAAGATCATTGCATAGACCTCAACCGTAAGTAGTTTTATTTATGTTAGTCGCAGCTACTGATCAACGAGTCTCTAAGCAATTAAGCATTACTCAGCAAAATTTTACATACACAAATATGAGAGTTAATTAACTCCAAATTCTTGATCACTCTTGTCAACAAATTGATGTTGGCTAATATTGGTTCATGCACGTGACATGTAGACAAAGACGCGTATGGATAGATATTTATTCTTCTTATATATGTATTCCCTTATTTATTGTATTGTCAACACTGTCTATGTCGTTTCTTTCGATGCTATTTACAAAAATAACAGGACAGTGCACGTGACTTTTACTTTTTTAATGATCAATATATATACATAAAGCTTTCTTTGTCTTCTCATTCATCTTAGCAACTTTGCTCTTCATCTAAAAGATACATATGTTTATAAAATGAAAGGCTAAATATTGCATTGACTGCGTTAACTGAAATAATGTAAACTATAAAGTATTGCATTTCCAATAATCTCTCATGGCTCAGCCTTTTCGCCCTGCATTACCTCCCCAACTAGCCCCCTTCCATGGATCGTGCCCATGATTTGCAGTTGGTTCACCATAGTCTTGAAGGTTTATTACCTTCAATGACCTTCCCACCATGCTCGAAGCTTCATCATCTGTGTGTAATGATCCCAAGTAAAACAATATTTTGCTTATCAAAAAACATATGAAAAGAGATATGAAATATAATCACATTGATGTTTATCATTTCTCCTAAACAACAGTAAAATTAACCAAGAAGTTATTATTGTGATATTAATAAAAGTTAACTAATTGAAAAATATTATTTAAGTACAATGTATTGATAATATAAAAGTTTTTTATATATATTATTATAAGTTGCCATGTACAAGGAAAGATTGTTTGTTTTTTTAGTAATTATTTAAAAGATCGCATATAAGATTATTTCTAATTACTATTTTTGAGTGCAGAATTTCCAATTACTAGTTGACAGTATTGATAATTAATATAACAGTATATGGAAAATTAAAAATTTAAAACTACATCCGCACAATTAATATTAAAATTTAATTGGAATACATGACAAAGTAAAGATTTTTAATAGTATCATTTAAGTTGTTATATAATAGAAAATATTGATCTTGTAATAATTAATTTAAAATTTATATTCAAAATATTTTTAACTGGCTTTGTTGATGAAGTAAAAAAAATTACATTAAGAGAAAATCTTATAATATATATAATTTTGTCTCTTAGCAAAAAGTCAATAAGACATAATCTAAAACTTGGAAATGAGAGGTCATAAATCGTGGCAACAGGAACACACGAAGCCTGTGCAGTGTCCATCTATCTTTCGAGATATATGTAGTATATAATCCTAATAATTAAGTAATAACAGCCTACCTTCTGATTTCATCTTTAAACATTATTGTAATAATATTGTAATAATAAATGTAAAGCTTAAGAAGTCCCTTTAAACTTTTCTCCTTTTTTATACATACCAAATTTAGCACAAATCAATCTGATAAATTTCTTCCATGAAATTTCTATATATTCTAAAGATCACAAGTAAAACTGCTTGCTAATGAAAAGAGGAAACACAACTAAAACTGTTTAAGAGAAAGAAAATGGGGCAGCTATAACAAGAGAAGTTTGTGTTCTTTGGATAGTTTCTTTCCTTTAAATCTATGCCTTCAAAGGAAAAATATAATATTCCAACGAGAATTTAGTTCTTTAAACAAATAACAACAACAAAAAAAAGATGATGAACAAATATATCAAAGTCTTCTATTTGGTGTTTTCTCTCCTAGCTAGATATTACCAATTACCTAACAAATTAAAGGGAGATATACAAAATAAGATGAAATGAAAAGGAAACTCACTTGAGAAGAAAATAGGGCTCCGAGCAGTGGCAGAACATATAACCAAGAAAGTTATGAAAAAAAAGAAGGGAAAGCACACGCCATTGTGAGCTCCAAATGCCATTTTAACTTTCCTATATTAATTAGGTCAACTGAGTGAAGGGTAGTGCTAGTCCAATGTTGTATTTAACTATTTATAGAGGAGAGAGAACTATGCCTAAAGTTTCGGGGACACGTGTATGAATACTATTGGAGGAAGAAGTTGACTCTCCTAAATGAGAATTACAATGTACAAGTTGTGTTGCGTTGGGTTCACAAACCACCAAACATGACAATATCACAGGACGTTCACGTAAGGTCAACGGGCTCACAACACACGTAAGGTGCATTCCTGTTCAGAAAATATTTTTTTAACGTTAAAGTCAGATAATAAAAAGTTGGTTTTAGTTTAAAAATACATTTTTAAAATGTGAAATGGAAAAAAAAAAGGTAAGAAATCGATCTTAATGTTTGTTTAAAAAATAATATTGTTCTAGCACTTGATTTTTTATTTTCTAAATGAGAGACTTTGATTTTTTTTTTTTTTTGTGTGTGTGTGTGTGATTGGATTTCTATTGCTTGTTAATGTATATTATGATGATCTTAAAAATATGACCTTTTTATCTTGTACATTAGGTACATAATAAATTGAGTTACTTTAAATACATTATTTTAAATGTTTTGAAATTTCATCATTAAAAATATTAAATGTTTAAATATATTTTTTATTCTCTAAATACTTTTTTTATAAATAAGCATAATTAAATTTTTTATCTGACTCTTCCAAAATAAGTTACTTATTTTAGAAAATAAAATTAATAATTTCAGTTGTTGAATATTATAAAACATAACATAACATGATCAATACACGTATTAAAATATTAATCGTTAACCATTTCCATCAAATAGCTAAATTACTTATTTTACTTTTACACAATTTTGAGCAATTAAATCCAAATTTCAAAATATATTCTTACTTGAACAAAAATAAATTATTTATATTGTCATGGGATCCGAATTTATCTCAAATTGATTTGGGACTTCAAACTTATACAGCTGGCTCCAACTACCTGATCAATAATATATATATATATATATATATATATATATATATATATATGTCATAATTACTTGTTCTGTTCAATTGAAGGATTTTGTAGCCCGTGAGTTGCATAAAACCTGACACCAGATATCTGATTATCTTTTTAATAATCATTGAATGTGTGATTCGAATTGTTTAAGTAGGTCAACATTGTGCTGTAAAGAAAATTAATATTATTTTTTATCAATAAATATTAATTATTAATTTTTGTTAAAAAGAGAATTCAAAGTTACCGCCCCTGTTTCTTCTCCATGCACCACCAAATAAACATTGTAACTCAATTTTAATATCGGCTTTATACTTAATTATATTTTACAATTTGAATAATTGTTTTTAAATAAAGTTACTTTTTCATTTTGAAACATGTACTTTTGATGTCAAAGAAGCACGAATTACCACATTACTCAAGTTTCATAAACTTTTTTTAACATGAAACACAATAACACATGCCAAAATCATTCAATGTAAATATCACGTCATCAACAAAAAGGCTTACAACAAGGATTTCACATATCTCTTCTGTAGCTAGGCGCATAGGTGTGTCTCAAATCCTTCCTTGATAAATATCCTTCAATCTGATTATATTACGCCCTATGAGAATATTTTAAGGTTTAATTTAAGAGTTAAGAGAAGAAAGAAAGAAAAGAAATTCAAGGAGGAGGAAAAACGAGGAAAGTTCTCCTTTTCTTATTTGAGAGTTAAAAATATATTAAGAGAGGGAAATGGAGAGTTAATAAGATGTTAAATGTGAAAATTATATAATTTAAATGTAAAAATATATTAAAAATATATTTTAATATATTTTTGAATTTGTAGCTGGAGTAGGATAGTAATTTTAATTACTTCTTCTTCTAAAAACTTCCAAATTTGGGGAAGAACAATTTTTAAGCTTTGGAGGATTTAAGAAGAGTTTTAAAAATCCTCAAATCTTTTTTCTCAAAAATTAAAACTCTCAAATAAAAAGATGTCACCACCTAAATTATTTTCTTCCTCCTCTTCCCCTCTAAAATCCTTCTCCCAAATAAAGTCTAAGGATCAATCCTATGCCTATTTCAAAGGAGCGGTGGTTTAGGGTTCTAAGTTGGAAGGGTCAAAAAAACTTTCACGAAAATATATATCTACTTAGCTACAAAGCAGTATTTCTATATTATTTTATACCAATTTTTATAAGTTGATTGAAACAGTTGTCCTCTTTCTTGTTTTTTTTTTTATATCTAATTTTAAAACATGACATATGATTAGAAAATATTATTATTTTTAGTTGTCAGTTTTTTTCTTGATGTGTTACATATATAAATTCATGTAAAACATTATTCTTTTTACAAACTAAATTTTCACTTTCTAACTGGTAACTTAACATGTAATGGACCCATTACAACAATGTTGCATTTCCAGAACGCAACGGGACCATATTGAAGAATGCTGACCAATGATAAATGGAAGCTTATGTGGGAAGATGTTTGGGTCCACTCTTTAATTTTAATTTTTCATACTTTTTGTCTATTGTTTAATGCATTAGATAAGAAATTAATATTATTTGTGACAGTTGATTATTATTGGCCCAATTTTTTATATAACATGAAAATTAAACACAAATTTTCAATTAAATAAATCATTTTTATATCCCATCAATCTTTTGAATTTTAATTTTTATACCGAAATATATTTATAAGAAATAAAAAGAAAAAAACAAGAGAGAGAGAATGGAATAGGAAGTGGACATGTAGTATATCAACAATCACACGTGTCTTGGATAAAAATGGAGGCCTGATAGATTTTATATAAAGAGAGAAAAGTCTGTGCATGAAAAAGCATATTTAAGAAAAGAAAAAAGCATTTAATTTCAATTTTCCTTTCTGAAACAGCCAGGAGTAGGCAAGCATCTTTATGGATGGACTTTCAGGTCATATATTTGAGGCTCTTGCATTATAATGGGGTATCTTTTTAAAAACATTATCATAATGAATATATTTTTTAAAAATTATAAAAAAATAAGTAAACAGTGCTTTGAAGTATGATTTTAAAGAAATCGTGTTTCAAACCACGATTTTGTTTTTTCAAAAAAATTGTTACTTTGAAATTATATATATGCATATGATTTTAGTTTTTTAATTTTTTTATTACTAAAATTTAAAATTATATATACACATATGATTTCAACATGTTTTTTTAATTATTTTAGAAATTGTGTATTTGAACACAATTTTATTTTATTTTAATTATTTAAGAAATCGTGTTGATAACGGGTTATGCTTGTAGTTCATCATGCTGAAAAAATTATGAATAATTAGATACAATATTTAATTAGTAAAATATAACTAAAATTGTGCACTACAGTACGATTTCAATTTTTTTTAAAAGAAAAAATGTAAAAATCATGTCCAACCATATGATTTCACCAGAAAAAAGAAAAAATGATTTCAATTATTAGAGAAAAAAAGTATTTTAAACAAATAAAAAATGAAATTGTGCTTTCATGTACTATTTTTTTCATCATTGTGAAATTGTAAATCAAAGTATAATTTACTCATTTTTATAATTTTTTTTAAAAAAAAAATCCATTATGATAATTTTTTAAAAAATCTGTCAATTTCCATAATTAACCCTATATTTGATGGTCGATATATCTTCATACATAGTTGAAACGGAATATTTCATTCAACACGTAATAGCTTCCATGAGTTCCATGCGGTGTTGGTATGAACTGGATCGGAACATCTGGCTAAACTTGTGAGTTCGTTGTTGGCGGTCGACTCGGAGGTTGCTGGTGACGTAGACGAGCATGCCGGCTTTGGTGGCAGAGGGTTGGTGGAGATGGAAAGGGAGGGAAGTGAGTGTGGCGATGATGATCTTCTTGCTTTCTAAAGAGAGCTTAGCAAGCTCCTTTGATCTTCTTGCTTTCTAAAGAGAGCTTAGAATCTTCCTCATGATGGGTATCGTTGCGTCGTGATCTCTGTGTATAATGAATCCCAAGTAAAACAGTTTTTTTTAGAAGAAAAAAAAGGTACTTTCGCTGTCCCATAATAATTATAGAGTAGGAAAAAATAAGTTTCAAAGTAATTATTATTTTAAATTTTCAGTGTAACATTAATAATTTCTTCACTTATACTTTTTATAATATTAATGATAGACAACATAATCTATAAATAAATTAATGATAAGAAAATTTATTTGTATTATTAACTGTCTCTTTTATCTATTTATTAGATTTTTTAATCCATATAAAAAAATTTAGCACAAGTATTATGGACGTAGGGAATATTGTATGAGTAATTGAACCTTAAAATTAATTACCAAGATGTTAGTTCCCACTTGCGATATTAAAATGGGGCTATATATATATATATATGTACAATTTAGTTATAATACAATTATAATATAAATTTTTTCTATATTATTATCTAATTATAAATTGCCTTAAACAATTATTCATGGAAACCTAAGTTTTAATTGACACTTGCTAGCTGGAAGAAAAATATACAGGTATAATTATTTTAAATCTTATTAACAAACACTTTTAGTTAAATTTTTCCTTCTCAATCATATTATTTTTTATTCACACGACTCGAACTCAAAATCTTGCATAACACCAAATTCAATACTACTCGAATCAACGACTTATTAATATAGAAAAATATAAATATGAAAGGAGATATAATATGAAGAGAGATTATAGGTGATAATAAAATATTTGATATATAAGAGCATTTATATAGCATTGTCTATCTATCTATATCTATATATTATAATTAAAGAAAATTTGAACTTTCGTGAGTAATTATATCGAGATTTTAACTCCATAATAGTCATTTATCTAAAATTCACTTGAAATTATTACAATCGTTGATCAAAACTTATACTTTATGATAGTTGTTGATTTTAATCAATATGATATAATATTAATGTTTGAAAAATAATTTTATAGAAATTATGTATTTATTAAATACTATAAGAGAAAAATAATTATATTTTTTATATATAAAATGTAACCTTAAATCATAAAGTCATAATTACTTTCAAAAATATCTTTTTAATTATTATTTTAAAGATAAGGTTATTTAAAATTACTGCACATATATATTAGTAACAATAAAAATTATGTTTTATAAATATTTTTTTACTTTTAATTTCTTGTAATTAATTTTTAAAATAATGATTCATTTTTAGAATGTAGTGAAAATTTTCATATTTTATTTATTAAAACTGATTTTATAATTAAATAATAATAATAATAAAAATAAAAATAATAATAATAATACACTATTAATTGTTTTCTTATCAGTAATTACTTTTCAAACAAAAATATATTTAATGTTTAATATTTTATTTTATTTTAATCTTAAATATTTTATAAATATATAAATACTATAATAATAACATTGAATATTATTTAAGTACTTATCCTTAAATTTATTTAATAATTAAAATTAAT
>PYAF01000004.1:793763-804131 GCA_007407185.1 Glycine tomentella
ATTTTTTTTTTTACAATTTTTCCAAATTAATAATAAAATATACATTATTTTCTCATACTTTTCAATTAAAATATACACCAAATATCAGAAATTAAATTTATATAAAAATATGTATAAAAGTTTTATTACAAAATATTATTTTTAACTACTTGAAAGATATATGATTCATTTCATTCTTGTTAGTTATCATTAGCTCGAAACTTATATCATCTTTATAACATACCAGGGGAAACTCTATATATTTTGAATTAAAATAATAAAAGAAAGAAGATAATTAGTGGGGTAATTGTTAAAAAAATTGATGGATGGTAAAATTGTCAAGAAAATGTGTACATTAAATAAGATGATTTTTATTATTAATAGATATAGATAATATTGGAGTTTTGGTAAATGTGTGATTTTTAATTTTTTTTAATACTTTATAGTCATTTCTAATATTTTTTTATAATTTTTTGATATATGATTTAGCTGAGTTTTTGCCCAACTTACATGATTTCTTGTTAATAGCTTTTGTATCACTGAAAAGTTACGAAATTTCAAATTTCACCATAAGACAAATTTATGGAAATTAAGAATGATTATTTGATTTTCTTATAGTTT
Organism: Glycine tomentella; assembly: GCA_007407185.1. Classification (NCBI taxonomy): domain Eukaryota; kingdom Viridiplantae; phylum Streptophyta; class Magnoliopsida; order Fabales; family Fabaceae; genus Glycine; species Glycine tomentella. The sequence continues at coordinate 794,364 of PYAF01000004.1, forward strand.
CGTAAATTTATAATATTGATGATTAAATTTTTAATTTTGAATTTTTTTATTACAAATCAATGAACAAATTTTTATAATTGAAAATTAGAATTCTAAATTATTCAAATATATTATTACAATATTTTTATTTAAATCATACAGAATTATTTCGATTACTTTTTCATAGAGACATATTGTTTTTTATTAAAAAATATGAATATGTAAGACATTCAAATATGTTCTCATTTATATTATAGATTTAAATTTTTGTAAAAGTTGTACAATAAATAATATACCTATACATGTATTAAAAAATTATATATTAAAATTATTTGGTTGACGGTTTATATTTGCAAATTCCATTTTGAGTAGTAAAACAATATATATTGAAAATCTAAATGAACAATTATTAAAAAAAATATATATACCTGGGACTCTCTTCAAAAACACGACAGAACATTGCTATTGTGAAAGTTATACCAGAACATTATAAATTTGCGAATGATTAAAGAACACAATAAGAAATTTGAGAACAACAAAATAAATTCATTACCTATCTTTTTCATTATCGTCAAAAAATGCCCTAAACACAAAGAATGAACAACTTCATAGGTGAGATGAAACCAGAGAATAATAAAACATCAGTTTAATAATATCTACACAATAGACTGAGAACTCACCTATTTTAGTGTGGCAGATGATACCCTAAACAAATCAAAGAAAGATATAAGAGAATATATTTTTTCTTTGGATTGACAAAATATGTATTATAACAAAAATGGTATCAGATATACCTTTAGTTTCATGTACAAAGAATAAGCACCCCACGAAAATGACCGATTAGTCATTATTTACCTACCTGTACATGCATAAATATTGACTAGCCACTACACCCCACTTAGTGGAATCCCCTTACCCTTTACATAGTTTATACAGTCGATATTCCTGTAAACATCACCAAAGCTGTAAAAACCATCACAATAACCAATATCCCTCCACACATATATATTGTCATACAAAACTGTAACAGAACCCCTCACCCAAAACTAAGATGAACAAATATGTATGGGGACCTTTAATTTTGATCTGTTATATAAACTTGGAAAAAACTCTCAATAAAAAAATGAAAAGAATCATCAATAAATTAGTCATAATCACCGTAACTGAATATGCTCAATTAAAATTGATTTTATTTTAAAAATCTAATTCAAATTGATTTTGGATTGATTTTTGTTCCAAATAATAATAATAATATATTAATGAGACATAAATATATTAGTTTCAATTTTACCCGTTACAAGTGTCATCCAAAACTTGAGAAACATTTTGGTTTTACCAAGTAGATTTCGAACTTATTTTGAATTCTTAAATTTATTATTATAGATAGATGTTACAAACATATAAATACATGTAGGGTTAATCTTGAAATTTTATGAATTCATGACAAAATACTAAATGACAAAATACTAAATAAGATCCTCTTGTATTTAAGTATTTAAAAATAGACACATAATATCATAAAAAGTATATATTTTATTTCACTAAATAAATAATATAATTTTAATAAATCTAAAAAAAATATATCATATTTTTTTATTTAATTTACTCTTATGTTATTGTCTATTATTTAATTTATATTAAAAAATTACTACACATAAATATTTACATGTAAAATAGGCATGAAAGGACAAATAAAGAGACATGTTTGACTCTTTTTATGCTCGTTTCTGCAAAAGGTAAAAATGGTTTAAAAGATACAATATTATATTTTTGAAATCAATTTATAGTTGCTCGAATTTTATCAAGTTTATAAACTTGCATGATATATATTTTTAAAATATTAATTTTATATATGATTTATTTTATTGTTTATATTAATTTAGTCCATAAAGAAAATTTTCTAATTCCATCTTTATCATTTATCATTAAAAAATATTATTTCATATTAAAGTTTACATATATTTAGTTTTTTTTTATGAAAATACTAAATTTTATTTTATTTTCTTTATAATTTTAATTTTTTTGTGTGTGTTTCTTCAATATATTGATATATCATAGAGTTTAAAATTTAATAATTGTAACACGTTAGAAAAATTAATTAAACAATTGAAACTTTTTAATCACATGTCACAATTTAATTTGACTAAAAAATGAGACATAAAATAAATAGTAACTTCAATTTATTTATAAAAATAATATGAAAAAAAATATTACAAAACTATATTTTTTTAAAAAAAATTGGACTCTTTTAATATTGGGTCTAGTACCGTCACACCTCCAAACGATCTTCGGGCCGCCTAAAGACATGAGATCAATTTATACATACCAACATAAAAAATTTAATATTCTTATATGTATCATTTAGAATTTCTTTTATAGTCTTCCAGAATTAATATTTATTAACTGATACAAAAATTACTTTGACTTACATTAATATAAACTCATCATTTCTCGTTTGTGCGTATTCTTCATATGTATCTTTGACTCCTTTCCCAAACTTTTTATTATGGTTTTTTGTCATTCGTTGAGAGTGTTTTATCACTATATTTATCACCCTTAAATTAAATTCTAGGCTAATGTTTACTGCTCATGTTTGGGTCATAACATAAAGTGATAAAACTACCCGGGGTCATATAATTTAATGAAAATTAAACGCCTAATAAGATAACATCTTTACGAAAAAGTGCTTTGACAATAAGGGCATGATCATTGCATATATCCTCCATGATAATCACACAAACTCACACACAAAATATTGGATGGAATCATGGAATATCACTAAAACCTCACATAATAATAAAGGTCTTCACATCTAGGCTGAAAGGGTCATCATAAAAATGCCTTGCGTGTTATGGTTGAGCAATTTAAAATGTGATTGAATATCCATAAATGGTGGAAGCCTGGGTTAGTCGTTGGGATTTGGATGATTGAATCCTTAATTTTGTTTATATATAAGTAAAATATATATAAATAAGATTTAAATATTTTATTAGTCTTTTGCAATTTAATATTTTTTATTTAAAATTATTTTTTTAATTTTAATCCTTACAAATTATGTGTTTTATTTTTAGTCCTTAAATCACTATAAATAATTTTTGAACATTGAAAAAAATATTATTTAAAACGTCGTTAGAATAAAATACAAAACAAACATAATTTGTAAGTACTAAAAATAAAATAAAAAATTTACAAAAATAAAAAAAAATATATTAAATTACAAGAACTAAAAAAATATTTAAGTCTATAATTAATAAATGAGACTCTATGCATGAGACTGATGAGAGTACATGGAGTCCTGTAACCAATTACAAGATCCATATATACTTATATAAATCTTAAAAATAGTACACAAAGCTGGTTTTATAATTGAGCAAACAAAATAGAATTTCATTGCTTTGCTGAAATCCAAGCCCAGGATCTAGATTTTGTAACCAATAGTCATTAAAAATGGTTTCATATCTGTGAACTCTTAAATAAATAAGTTATCATCATCCATAAGGCCACAACCTTTTTAACTCCCTTTAGTACGAGAACAAAGCATTAAATCCCAGCTAAGAGTGTATAGGAGACGTACTGTGCAGAGACCAGAGTGTGCATGAGAGAAAAAAAAAGGGTGATTGATGGATTCCTCGTGGACATCATATATATAGTGGACAGAGAGAGAAATATGAGGTTCAAAACTAATGATCTTCTAGTGGGAATTCTGTCAAGGAACATTAACCAAGTGAAAATCTGAAACTTGGGCCAATGCATATCTTCTTGAAAATAGATGATTCATCCACTGTAATGGGAAGATCAGCATCTGACTGATATTGTAGCAAGAACCTGTAGGGCTGATTTTTATAGAAAAGAGACCGTTTACACTGTCATGGACAATCCTCCAAAGTCACTTCCCCGTATAATTTTGTTTTTTCTGAACAAATATTAAACTTTTAGTTTTGTCAAGAAATGTCAATGGAAAATATTTCAACATGTAACCTCTCATTCTCTTCTTTTCCTTTCACTTTCAAGCCATTTTTTTTCTAATTATAAGACCAACCTTATATCTTCATATATAGTAAAAGATGATAAACTTAATTGGAAGTGTACAAAGATTAAGTTTGATAAAATTCGTTATATACTTAGCACGAACAAAATACTTTAGTTCAAGTTGGATTAAATTTGTATATTATATTTTTTTTGTCAAATTTGATAGGAACCAACCCTATCAAATGAATTTCGAATCAAGTCAATCGAGTCTAACAAACTTAATTAAGTGTCATCTTACATTTTAAAAATATTGTAAATAATAAATAAATAAATACATAAAAACATATATAAATAACAATTAGAAAAGTAAACATCACATTAATGAATAGGATCATCGAGTTCTCAAGATTTAGGGTTTGAATGAATTATGTTGTGTTCGACCCAAACAACATCAAAAATCAAACCAATATGTTTGGATCGATATTCGATTGTTTGCGATTACCTATACTTATATGAATTAATATCCTAAATCTAATGTTTCTCACAAAATATTATTATTTGATTAGAAAGCTTAATGACAAGAATATATGTACTAAGTTTTGTTTTACTTGAAATGCAAAATAAAGCCATACAAAAAGCTAAAGGTCTTAGAATCATGGAAGTGAATTATATTTCTATCCTTTTTCTATTCGAAGTCAATCTATTAATTTGTGCTCAGAGTTAATTAACCAAATGCATGTATGTTTGCTTTGCAAGACTTCTGCTAAAGGACTATGAAACCCATCTGTCAAGAATTGCCTCTACTTTATTTGAAGCTATGGCGAAGAACCTTGACCTCAATCTAAAACCCTCAAAGCCATACTTAGCAGAAAACACTGGAATGGTGCGTGTCTATCGCTATCCAAATTGCTCTGATGCAAATGTTGGTTGGGGCATAGAGGCTCATACAGATAGCTCAGTGTTGTCTATATTGAACCAAGATGATGAAGTCAGTGGACTTCAGGTGCTCAAAGATGATCAATGGCTAACTGTAAAACCCATTTCCAACACGTTGATTGTCAACCTTGGAGACATGATGCAGGTCCAAATTTTATTCATTACTATGCCGCTATACTTTATATTAATAATAATATATCACAGTTTTAAATATATTTTTTTTACTTTAATTTTTATGTGCTATAAGTATAAAGATCTCATAAGATTACAAATCATCTTAAATATAGCTTTTAAAATAATGAGATTTAGTTGCATTTTTCTTATCTCTCTAATATGATGAAATTAAATTCAATCATATTTCTTTTTGGCACATATTAATTTTGTCCTCTTACTATTTAAAGTATAATTTGGACTTATCTATTAACTTAATATTTAGTATTTAACGAAAATGTTAATGTATTATTCTCTTACAGATTACAATGAATTTTTAGTCCAATGTAATAGCGAGAATGCTTGTAGTGTATGCGCTGTCACGTTAATACATCTATACTAATTATGTAACTCTCTATGTTGATACTTAAGTTAAATAGACAGTCAAGTTAATGGATAGAAAAAAAATGCACAATTAAAATATTAGGAAACTTCTTTAAAAAAATAATAATAGGAGAACCAAATTCGAAAAAAAAAAAAGAAGACCAAAATCTTTAACTATATAAAAGAGATAAAAGCGTAATTAATTCAAATAATTATTATAAAACTCAACAATTTTACTATGTATAATAATTTTATTACAGTCAAATCGTTATAATTATATTTTTTTATCCCTAAAAATATTTTTGTTCTACTCCCTACTTATATTTTATTTATTTTTAATTCTTATATCTATTAAAAATAATACATATTTAATCCTTTGCAAGGAATGAAAAATAAAGACTAAAAATAAAATGAATAATTTTAATAGAAAACGTCATCATATTTATAAATATAGCAATCAAAATATATTTAATGAAATTATATCTTGAAGTTACTCTTTATAATGGTTGTTTTGGTTTTGGTTTAGGCAATTAGCGACGACAGATACAAGAGTGTGACACACAGAGTGAGTATAAACAAACACAAAGAGAGGATTTCAATATGCTACTTTGTTTTCCCCGGTGAAGACGTTGTGATTGAGAGTTCCAAGTACAAGCCCTTTACTTACAATGATTTCAGAGCACAAGTGCAACAAGATATCAAGGCACTAGGCTATAAGGTTGGGCTTGCAAGATTTCAGCACAACGAGGACTCCTAAGCTTTATTGCTTTGACTCATAAATTTGAGTTCACTCTCTTGTTTGCCACATTAATTTATCTTCATTCTTCAGCAAGTTTAGAATTGGATAATAGCTTGATTAGTTTGTAGAAAATCAAGACAAGTGAAAGTGGAACTCACCCTGTGGTTAGCGATTCCTGATTAGTGTGACAAAATTAAGAGTCTCATGCCGATACATAATTTCAAAAAGTTCTACTATTAGTTTGTAAAAGTACTCTACTTTGATCAATCACCCGAATATATTAGCAATCTTAGTAGTTCCAAAGCAAAGTGGAAAAAAAATGAAATTTTTATATTTTTAGGTTTAAATATGTTTTGTTATAGCTTTTATATTTAATTTTAATTTTTAAGTTTCTAATTATCTTTATAAATAAATAAAAATTCATATGTATAATGACTATTTTGAAATATTATTGTGATTATATATAAGAAATATCTTATTTTGATGTACACATTTCATTAGATGACAATGTCCCTAAATTATATTCAAAATCTCTTCCACCAACATGTCGGTTAAAGGACAACATTGAGAAAAAAATATACACAACACGTTAAACAAATATGAGGGTATATGTGTAATTGTCCACTCTCTTTGAAATATGTTTTCATTGTTTCATTTTTTTTCCTTATCAGAAACAATCTTTGTTAACATAATTATACATTCTGAATTTCTTTCCCTCTCTTCCTTTTCTTTTATGTTATATTTGATTGGATGAAAAGAAAATAGAGAAGAAAAAAATTTTAAAATTTAAAATAGAAAGAAAATGAGAAGAAGGAAAAATTTAATTTTTTATATTTAAAAAAACAACTTTTTATTCCATTTTCCCTCTAAACAAACAAAAAAAATATTTCGTTAATTGTAATTTTTTTCTCAGTTTCTCTCTTACCAAACTAACCATAAGTTACTCATTGCGTGCTTTGAGGTCATACGTTAATGTCAATAGCAACTGTTGGAGAGGAGGGAATCCCAGCCGTGGTACATTACTTTCTCAATTTTTTTAAATAGTCTTCCTCACTTTACTTTGTTACCCTGTATTTTTCACTCACCCAAGGATACATAAAAGCCCTCTAATTTATTCATTGTCTAATTTCAGTTTCTCGCACATCTGGAAAAAAGAAAAAGACTTTGCACTGAAGAACTTGACAAGAATGCGAACAAAAAAAAAGGAAGAAATTTTGTAAGAAGAAAATGATGATGGGGAAGCTTTTGGATCGAGATGGAATTATGCAGCAAGAAAATATTACTTTATTTTATTGATAACTATATATAAAAAATATCTTATTTTGATGTACACATTTTATTAGAAGACAATGTCCTTCGGTTATACTTCAAATTTCTTCCACCAACATGTCAGATAAAGGATAAAATGAGAAAAAATATGTACACAACACATTAAACAAACATAAGTATATATGTATAATTGTCCACTCTCTTTGAAATAAGTTTTCATCGCTTCACGTTTTTTCCTTATCAGATATCAGACATAATCTTTGTAAACGTAATCGCCCACTGGCGACCGTTGGAGAGGAGGGAATGTCATGCTACATTAGTTTTTCAGTTTTTTATAAATAGTCTTTCTAGTTTAGTTTATTTTTACTCTTTTTTATTTTTTATTTATCATTGGATTCATCTATCATCGACCTCAATTAATTTGGATTAAAGATACTGGTGATGTTAATGTAAGAGTACATAAAAGCCCTCTAATTTATTCAGTGTCTAATTTCAGTTTCTCAGCACATCTAGGAAAAAGGAAAAGACTTTGCACTGAAGAACTTGATGAGAATGCGAACAAAAAATAAAAGGAAGGAATTTTGCAAGAAGAATATAATGATGGTGAAGCTTTTGGAGATGAAATTATGTTGCAAGAAAACGTTACTTTATTTTGGTTATGGTAGACCCATGCATGATGAACCTGGGATCGGTAACATTCACTATAAATAGGTGAACCAAAGGATTGGTTTCCCAATATTCATGTTCTCACCTGCCTTTTTTGTTATTTTTTCGTTATTTGTTTTTGAAAGCATTTTTGTCCAATGTGAGTATACACTATTTTAAAGCATTTTTATTTGGTTTGATTATTTTTTATATGGTTGGATTAAACATGGTAGGTACTTGATCTCATTGTATGGTTTTTAGTATGTTCTTCATGTCCATATTTTTCTTCCGCTCTCACTTTTGCATATGCATACTTATATTTTGATTAACTATTTTTGTTCTACATGCACAAAAACAAAGAGTTTAATTATGAATAAGGAATATGTTCGATTTCCGTTTCCCTAAATATCGAAACATAAGTTTAGATATATTCTATTTTTTGGGTTCCTATCTTTTATGGGAGAACAATTTCAGTATATGATCCATTTACCGGCTAAGTTCAACCCACTATCCCATGATCTTATCTCACGGAGTTCAGCTATATGATGACCATAGTGTATCATCTGTAGATTATCAGCTTAGAAAGTTAAAACTTGTGAAAGTTTTTTAAGGTCGTTAACAATGACTGGAGGTAGATATTTCTAAAAATTTATTTTTCTTTTCTGCTTTCACATATGAATGTGTTATTTATATTTATTACATGTTGTATGTTTTAACATAATACATATTTATTTTCACTCACTCTCCTTTTATCTCACACTTTATTATAAAGTGTTATAGTTTCTTAAACTTCATCTCCACTATTAACATGTAAATTTAATGTCCTTTTCCTTTTTGCCTATAAATTAACATGTTGTATGCACTTTTTAACGGAACTTTAAATTTAAAATGTATAAAATAGTTGTTATATATAACAGTTTTTCTGATTCAATATAAACAAGTATATTGGGTTGTTTTCTACTTATTCTCCCACCAATGTAGAGAAGCAACAAATATAATGGTCATCATCCATTACTATAAACGTGGGATCAAGAGTGGATAGTAGTTGGCATTCATGTTATCTACTCATCGCTTTGTTTTGAAAATTTGAAATTTATAAAATAACTTATTATAACTATCTTTGTGATTTGATCCCTTAATTTACTCTCAAGTCTCAATAACACCAAGACATGCGTTTTTATTTATTATTAATTTTCCCTGTTATTTTTCTTATTTTAACATTTCATTTCTACTGTGAAATATCTCCAACGTACATGAAAACTCATTCACAAAAATGATAAGGACAAGTGAATTTTCATTATTTATTTGATATTGGTTAATAACTATTATTCTTTCATCACAACGTATATTTTTAAGGGAAAAATAATAATGTACTTCACATTACAAATATAGTGTTTTGAATTAAATAATGGTACGGATGACAATTCTTAATATTCCTCTATTCAAGCAAAAAAGAGTAGAGATGTAGTTTGGAATTTATTTTAAAAAAAAATTGGCAAATTTTAAATAATAGTAATTTGAAATTTTAAAATTATAAAACTTTGAGGTTTTAAATAATTTATGTTAGTTTATTAAAATGTCCAATAAGAGATTAGTGGTAGTTTGGAATTTTATAATTAAAAAAAATGATAGTTTTTATTTTTTAGGTGAAAAAAATGGCAGTTTTTAAATAGTGGTTTACGTTATTCAAACTTAAT
>PYAF01000004.1:809991-823701 GCA_007407185.1 Glycine tomentella
GATATACGAAAATCATACTTTCTCTCTACATTCCTGATCTGTTCTCTATTGCCAGAAGCAGATTGTTCTTCAAAGAATTATCCCAACAAGGATTTCGTGAACCCAGGCAAGAATAGGGTCGAAATACTTTGTTCGGAAAGTGTACGAACACGATTCTTTGAAGTTATCCAGGATTATCATACCCAAATATCTAACACAACATACCCAAGTGCCAAAGTAATGGATTGCCTCTACAGGTGCTAAGATAAAAAAAAGAGGGCGCAAAAGGTGTCTGCCCCTTCACTTTTACATCATAAACCTCTGAAAGTCTTGCTTGATAGACAACAACGTCATCTTACCAAGGTGTAAGGTTTATTACAAGGTGAAAGGCAAGCACCGTAAAGTCCATACTTTGGCTGATGGGAAAATAACTCGTGAGGGAATCAAGTGTAACTGTTGCATGTCAATATATAGTTTTGTTGGCTTTGAAAATCATGCTAGTGGCAGTAGTACCTGCAGACCCTTTGCTAGTATCTTTTTGGAAGATGGTAAATCACTCTTAGATTGCCAGATAAAAATTATGCATGATCATAAACAAGGGAAACTAGTGGATTGTCTCCAGCCGAGAATGACTACATCTGTTCTGTTTGCCACTATGGTGGAGAACTTATTTTATGTGATAAATGTCCATCTTCATTTCATAAGACGTGTCTTGGTTTGGAGGTAGATTAACCATTTTCCTTCTCAATCATGCTATATTTAGTGCTATCTTGTTTTTAATTATTATATGACATCATTTCGGTACTTCGATACTGATAATTGATTTTGGATCTGAGTTGTTTCCTTCAGCTTGTTTTATTTCTTTTTTTCTATAGGATATTCCTTCTCAGTCTCTCTCTCTTTTTTTTTTTACTTTAATATTTTATCCATGCCTGAATATCTTGAGTTATTTTCTGCGGGAACGGATCCTCTCCCGTGGAAAATAACATGAACAAATCATGTTAACAAAAACTGGTGCCGCTTTAGACTTTTTGAGCATTCTGAAATTTCCCTTCAACGACCACTGCATGGAGGCATCTCTTTCCATGACCACCGTGTGAAGGTGTTTTCCTTCTTAACACCACTAAACTGGTAGCAACACCCACAAAATAGGCTTTTTCCTTCTTAACACCGCATTACAAAACACAATTGCTTCGACCTCGATCTCATCAATTGTCTCCTCTGTTTAGCTTGTTATATATTCGTGTTTTTGCATTTCACACGGGCAAGCTAATTAACTGGATCGGTGGATGTGTTGTTTTAGTTCCCGTTTATTTTTATCCTCCTATTTTGTTTCTTCTACTTTCAATTGTATCTTTTTTTTACATGATCAATTAAAAATGTTCTCTCTGTTTGTATGCCCAACCAATGTATCTCTTAATATCATGTCGAAAAGAGAGTTTTCAAGTTAAATGTATGGATTGCAATGCTTCTCTTGATGAACTCATTTTAAAATACTTGCTTCTCCCAATTCCAAAATACTAGATGTGGTGATTGAATGATAAGAAATTGATTTTTTCTTCTTGTGTTTTGCTGGAGTTGGGAATCTTTCACCTATAATGTTGAACACGCACGGTAAAAGACAAGGAAATACATACTGTAACATTACTGAACAGTCGCTGGTTGAAGAAAAGGAAAGTAGGAAAAAAGAAGAAAATTTATGATTTGCTAAAAACAATGAAAGGACATCAGTTGTGTCATTTTCAATCCCAGCCGCTGATTTGTTCTTAAAAGGAATGAAGGAGTGACATGTTAACATGATTTGGTCATGTTATTTTTTCCATGGGAGAGGATCCGCACTCTCATTTGTCTGCATATGTAAACCTGGTGTCATCTTTGTCAAATTTGTGTAGACCATGTTAGGTGCCTAGAAAATAGAGCTGCAGATATATCTTGGAAATTGGTTCTGTGGAAAAGACTGTGAAAAGGTGCATTAAATCAAACTCCTTTATTTCCTCTCATTTTAGAAAAATTTAGTCATGGTGTACATGAAAAATTGCTTGTTCCTATTTGTTAACCTTCAAGCTTTTTGTTTGTGATTTGATGATAAGTGGGAGTCTCCATGACCATTTGTTTGGTTCTAATGGGGTGAAACTCAGTTGGCCAATCCATCAGTAGATTTGGCATTGTCAGGGGTTGGCTTATTTGCATTTTTAATTCAGGAGATTGGGTGAGTGCAGACAGAAGGGTTAGTTTTTGGTTTTCATTCAGGAACCATGTCTGTTAGCAGTGATAGGAGCAGCACTTCCATTTTCATCTTAGCTTGAGAACAATCTAGCATCAAGATGTGCTTTTTTTTTAACTTATGTTAAAAAGTAACTTTTAAGCCACAAGAAAGCTTGGGCCAAATGCACATTTATTCTGCTTACATTCATTGGAAGCATCATTTAACATTTTTAATGCCTGTTCACTGAAGCAAAATTATGTTTATTGTCAATACTTCTGCATGTGATTTTGGTCAACAATACTTATGCAATTTCATAAAATTAGTGATGTTACTTGCTATGTCATGATTTGACAAGCAGATGAAATGTGCCAAAGAAACAATTGTAGGTTGTGTCTTCAATGAAGGTCTTCTAGGACAACTGTTCTACTTTAAATTTTGGTGTCTATTTTTTGCAGATATATGAGGGCCTTCATAAATTATTTGGAGGGCCAGTTTCAGTGGGTGTGGACAATCTAACTTGGACATCGGTGAAGTTTATCAACCCCGACAGTTGTGAACTTGATAGTTGTAAAAGTGACTTATTGGCAGAAAGTTACAGCAAGCTCAATCTTGCTCTTTCGGTGATGCATGAATGTTTTGAGCCCCTAAAGGAATCCTTCATAAGCAGAGATTTCATGGAAGATGTTATATTCAGCTGATGGTCAGAAATTGTTATCCTTCAAGATATGGTCATTATGTTTTATGTTGCTTGTTGTATTTGTGTTATATACATCGATAACATTTACTTATGGATTTGTTTACACTTTACATCTACTTTATTTACATTGTCCATGATCATAATATCTGCCTCTAAATTGTGCCTACATTATTGTTACATCTATTGGCCTATACCTGATATTTCTACTTTGGATCTTGGCAGGTCAGAGCTTAACCGATTGAATTTCCAGGGTTTCTATACTGTAATACTTGAGACACATGAAGAACTGATTAGTGTGGCGGCTTTTAGGTGAGTATAGTATCTTTTACTATTATGCTTTGTTTGATTGTATGTCTGCATGTTTTATCTGAGTTGGTTTTTATGCTTTGTCATGTTATGGTCATATTTCATTTGCTATGTCAATTTTTTAGGGTCTATGGGAAGAAGGTTACTGAAGTACCTCTGGTTGGTACCAGATTACAATATCGTCGACATGGAATGTGTCACATTTTAATGAAAGAGCTTGAAAAGGTAATCAACAAAACACACGTTTGCCCTTTTTATTGTCTTTTACTTTAATTGGAACTTGGAAGCCATGTTTTGCCAGAATTAAGTGGTATACTATAGTATAACTGCATTGCATCATTTTCTGGAGGCACTCAAATAAATGGTATAGTATAATTGCATTATGTAATATCTCATAAAGCAAAAACACCTTTGCAGAATCGCATGTCAGTGTGTTGCACACTTTTTGGACACAACACTTGTCCGACACGCCTTGGTTACGTGTCAAACATCCCTTTGCTTTGTCACAATTTAATTAGTAAATGATTTTTTTTCTCAAACACCTCTTCAACATGACTTCGACACCTCTCTGACATGGATTGGAGCCTTGGACGTGGGCTAAGAGATTGAGCCGAAAACAACTATCATAAAAAATAATATTTAAAGAAAGTCAACTTATAAATATTGCAAGACTCGTAATATTTTTCCATTTTCATAGGACTTAACTAGTTTTTTTAAATTTTAAGAGATATGATTCATCTCCTTGTCTTGAGATTTCTTTTGTAAAGATTGCATTGTAAAATGACCCCTCTTAGTATTGTATTGGTGAGGGTCATTATCATATGAAAATTGTAAAGTTTAACTTTATTTTTAAGTGAACAAATTTTGTCATGCTGATTATGTGTGTGGTGTCCTGATATCCTATGTTTTGGACATTAACCATGTCATTGTTCGTGTCAGAGTTGGTGATTGTGTGTGGTGTCCTAGTATCCTATGTTTTGGATATTAATCGTGTCAAAGTGTTTATGTCTGGTGTCCATGCCTGAGTTGGTGATTCATAGGTTATATATTCCAACTTCTCATCATTCTAACATACCAGTTGTCGCAACCTATCCGGCGATGACGGGACGGCGATAAAAAAGAAGATAAAGATTCCCAAAAAAAGGGAAAACTAGAAGGAGTCGCCACCAACATTTATTTAAAGAAAACATCCAAAAAATCAAAAGATAAGGCAAGGTCTACGATTTTAGAGAAAAAAAGTTCAGGAGTCATTTACGTAGGGGAAGGTGTTAACATCCCACGCATTCATCACGAAGACAACAACCTTTAATCGAGTATGCTAAAAATAAAGTGAATTTTTAATTATTTGTTTTTTTCCTTAAGAACATGACTTGTGTTTGTTTTATTTTTGTTTATTCAGAAAAAGAAATCAATTTTTTTTTAGAAAAGAGAAGATTTTATATATATATATATATATTAGTTTTTTATGTTGACAAGGGATTTGTCCTCGCTCCTACATATCCCCAAGTGTAATGAAGAAATCAGACTTACGTAGTTCTTTTTTGAAAACAACTTAATTGGGTTGATTTTATTTTTCCAAAAGATTTGCGTGGAAAAAGAGTAGTTAAGGCGTTGGACCTTGAAACGACATTGAATTTTAAGGAAAAACCGGAGAGAATCGCTTAAGGCATTGGACCTTGAAGTGATCTCGAGTAATGTGTAATTTTGAGAAAAAAAGGAATTGAGAAATCCTTCATTTGAGCATTTGTAGCTTTTTTTTTTAGAAAAGATTTTGAATTTTGCGATAAACTCTACGAAATCAAGCAAGTCGGAGACCCAGCATGATATTCACAAAATCTATCCACATGTTATTAAAACACTACCAAGCGAGTGGGAGATCCAGCATGGAGCGCACGAAACATAAGCGCGTACTAATACAAAAATAATTAATAATTTGACATAACATTATGTAATCAAATAAATCAAATGGAAATAAAAAAGGGATACAATAGAAGTGGGGTGTACACTTAGTAATTAGGGGTGCATACAGTAAGGATAATGGTGCAATCAGTAGAAATTATTTAATTACAAAATGGGCCAGGCCCAAAAAGTTAGGGGCGCATTTATGAATATGAAGGTGTGAATAGCATTTCATGTTTTATTTGAAGTGGATAAGCCCAACAGCAACGGGGTGCAATTATAAAATAGGAGGTGTAATTAGATTTTAATGTTTTGTTTGAAACTAGGTCAAACCCTGATAGCATTATTTAATTTTTTTCAAGCCCAAAGTTAAGGAGTGTATTTAGGAAATCTAGAGTGCAAAAAGCATTACTTAATTGGTTTGAGGGAGTCTATTTATTAAAACTTGGTGCAAAAAGCATTATTTATTTTATTTATGGGGGTGTATTTACTAAAGACTGATATGCGAAAAGTATTATTTAATTGAGTTTAGGGGTGTATCTATGAAAATATAAGGTGTAAAAAGTTTTTTTTTTTTTGTTTTAGGGTTGGAACCGGGTCAGGGCGACCTGACCTAACCCTTATTTCGCTGCTAGGCACAGCAACTAGCAGCAGAAGCTGCACGAAAACAGAGAAAAAGCTTTCGCGGTGGAAGCATGGCCCCCTGCCACCACCGGCGAAGGGGCCTGGCCATGCCAGATGGTGGTGTGGCGGCACGCGATGCTAGTTGGTGGCCAGTGGTGGATGTTGTGGTGGCCGGAAAGAGAAGTTTAAAAAACTCTATGGAAGAAGATGAAGAAAAACGCAAAAAATGGAAGCAATAAAGCTACAACAGATTAATAGCAAAGTAGAAACAATGGAAAGAAGCAAAAACTACACAAACCAAAGAACAAAAGAAACCAAAAAAACCAAAAAACAAAAATGGAGAAGGGACGGGAAGAGGAACAGAGAAGGAGAAGAGAAAGGGAGAATGAAGGGTCACCTCAGATACTCCCACTGATTCGATGACAAATGGCGATCTCGGATTGGCTCACTTTGTCTTCTCCAGGATCTGTGTATGGTTGTGCAATTAATGCCCTCTACTGTTGCTTTCCTTAGTGCCTTTTATCAGTAGCTTCTTTTGACCTAATGGGCCTTATGGCCCTTTTTCTTCTTTTTTTTTACTCTCTGTTGCGTTTTTTTTGCTTTTTGATACTTTCTTCTCTCTTTTTTTATCTATTTATTTATCATTCTTTTTTTATATATTTTTTTTAAAACTGTTATATTTTTTATTTGTTTTCTTTCTTTTTTCTTTTTCTTTCATTTTGTTCTTCTTTTTATTTTTTATTTTTTATTTATGTTTTTTCTTCTCTTTTTTTTCTTATTTTCTTTTTTTTTTAGGTACCCGAACGGCATTAGGGTATGACACTAGTGATAACATTCAAGGCACACTCTAATTTTAAGCAACCCAAAATCACACGAGAGACACCAAAATAATATATATCGTATTGATTTGAAAACAATCCTCAACTAAACCTTTTTTTTTAAGTAATAAGCATTGGTATATCTTTGTCACAATAATATATTATGTATCGTTTATTTATTGACTATAAAACCATATTCTTGCTTATTCAATTCATATGATGACTATATTATATTAAGATAAGAGTAATTACTGCTTGTACCATTTTGTTTCTTAATGAATGGCCCAAATTTTAGCTTTGGTTCCTAATTTAAGCTACATTTGACTTTATTGAACATTGATTATTTTATCATACTTTACATGTTTGGTATGAAAATGGACTAGTAAATTTGTTTCTTATTGGTTTTCTATGGTCCTTTGTATCACACTCTCATTTATGGTACCTCATTTGGCTGCTTTTAAAAGGTTTACTAAATAATCTAGTATGACGACCTGTATAATCTGGCTATAGTAACAAATGATGATTTTTGAAATGGTGTGTATTCAGTTCTGATATTGAATTTGTGTGTAAGTGGTGAGGCTGAATAAAAATAGGGGGAATAATTAAAATATTATAAATTATTTTGAAGTTTTCACTTTCTAACTTGTACTTTTCTTTCTTCAGAAGCTCACGCAATTAGGGGTGGAAAGGCTTGTTTTGCCTGCTGTTCCTAGTGTGCTGGAAACATGGATCCGCTCTTTTGGCTTTGCAAAGATTACTAATCTTGAGAGATCTCAATTTCTGGACTATACTTTCCTAGATTTTCAGGGTGCCATCATGTGTCAAAAGCTATTGCTGAGTAATCAATCTCCAGATCCAGTCTTGTTAATGAGTATGCAATTATTTTGTAATTCCTCTTTTTTGTAAAAGAGGAGACAAGCAAAATAAGCTTGTGCATGCCACATAAAGGCGATTACAACTTTGATGTTTCCTGATGTAGAGTCACGAGCAAAATGTGATGTTTCTTCTAGAAGTTGCTGTGCTAACTTCAGTAAGGCTAGTCCAGTATGTGAATTATACCAAGTAGAATAGATTGACGAAAGAGGGATGATGGATCATTAAATGGAGGAGTAAGTCTTCTATCTGTTTAATCCTAACCATATGAGAAATATATTTGGGTTTCTGCAAATGTTTTTGTTGGGTATTGTTTTTTTTTTTTTTTTCAAACGTGATGCTTTCTTTTCTAATTTACCAAAGGTCCAAAGCATGTTTATATCCTTTCAGAGTTACCATACTTGTACACCAGCATTACACTCTATAATACCCTCCTTCCAACACATTCTTCATTACTTGGTGAAATATAATTCATGTTGGTCCAACTAAATAATAAATGGGACTCATTAAAAGGTGATGCTATTCATGAAATAAACAATTCAAAATAGAAATCCACTCTCATCATATGCAAGGGTCACACTTAATCAATCTCAGTAAAATATCATCGATATTTTCGCCTTTTGTCAGCATAACTGTTCAGAGGTTTTATGTTGGAAAGTGATGACGGCATTGTATCTAACAGATCATGCATGATATTTTTTTCCAGTACTTGTGCTGGCAAAAATGATCAAGTTATTGGTGCTCTTGACCCAGTCACCATTGTACTACTTTCTTCTCCTAACTTATTTCTTTTAGTGTGGTTTCTTGCTTCAGCTAAGACTGATAATTTTATTGGTTATTAGGTGGAGCAACCGAGTCCCGGGGATCAACAGTGCCAGAATGAAACAACCAGCTCAGAGTGCTCCATTGATAAACAAGTTGACAGGAATGATGACCTGTATAAGTGCGTCTACACGCGAAGGAAAGTGAGAAAGTCATGTTAAGGATTTAGCATGCCATCGTGTGAGCTTGCTTGAATTACAGGGAATTGAAGTAGTACCAGTACAAGGAAGATGATCAATTAATTCACGCGTGGTGTTACAACCTTGCACCACTGCACTTTTGCCTTCATCTGAGTTTTGTAAAGTAGAAATGGTAGATTTGAGTGAGGTCACTCGTATTAACGTTACTTTTCTTACTTTAAAAGAGACAATAATTACACATTGGACATTATCTAAGATTTACATCTATTTAACAATTGTTGGTTAAAAGTAAATGTCTCCGAGCTACAACCTAAAATCTTTGTATAATTCTTAATATTATACATGGGACTGTTAATATCTATCCTAGCTGGAGTGTGTTAACACCAATTTTTTCTTAACAAAAAACTCAGTAGTTTTTTTCTTCTCAAAATTTAATTTAAGACTATTATCGTATTTAATCATTTAATCTATAAAAAAAACTTTTTTTCTCTTCTATTTTTTTCCATATTTTTCTTTTATTTTATTTGTCAGTTATAACTTTTCTTATATCATGTCACTCTTCTTTTTTATTTAAGATTATCGTTAATTTATCACCATCAACACCAATATCATGATTATCGTCATGATCGCTGATGATCATGATTGTGGTAGTGATGATCTTGATGATTATGATGATGGATTAATTAAGATTTTTAAGAATTAATCATTGAAATTTTTTATAGAAATAAATAAATAAATTAGCACTAAGTTTACTAACAGAACAACTAAATAAGTTATAATTTTATCTACTTTATTTTGTCAATTTTAACCGTGTTTAATTTCTTTGATTTTTCTAATACCTAATATGAAAATATGAAGACGAAATTTGTGGATATATGTCTATATTATTTTAAAAGGCATATAACGAATGATTTTTTATTTGTTGATAGCAATGTTATAAATTCAGCTCGGTGATTGATTCGGTTGAGATAGTGGGTCACTGGATCAATGGTTCAACTGGTGGACCAATAATTGGCCCGATTTAACCCGATCTATATTAAAAAAATTCAAAATTATATTATATATACGTATATAACTTACATAATTTAATTAAGAAAAGTTCATCTATAATTTCATAATCAAAAATCCAAAATAACAATTGAAGAACTAAAGTTGATAACACAAATAAAGTGTATTAATAATAAAAAAGAATGTAAATAACAACTACCTAAATTAAAACACAAGTCCAATTTTTAATAAACAAAATGAGCCAAAAGCCCATTTCGAAATGCAAAATGAAAACTGTAGAAAACAATAAAAGGGGTACAAAAAGCAAATTAGGCCCAAATAAGATAAACTCTAGTGTATATATTCTTCTTTTCTCCTTCTCTTCTTGGCCTATTCTCTTCTTGCTATCACCCTCATTCGTGATGATGAAGCGGTTGTCGATCTCTCTTGTTCGCGGCAGTAGTTGACACAAATCTGGTGTTGTAGTTGTAGATCCGCCATGAACGAGTTGAGGGTTGCTACTAGGAGTCTCTCTTTTGGATCCCTCTCCAGTCTCCTCTTCTTTGTGGCTAGCAACCATGCTGCTTCCACTTATGTTTCTCAAAAGCATATCTAATGCTATATAAAATATATTTATTTCTTTTTTCTGGACATTGGGGATTTAATTGAACCAATTTGTCGTGTGGGGTGTCGAAGAGTGATGAGATAGCTATTGTAGGAATTGTGGTTTGGGTTTGGATGCTCTCGACAACGTTTCACCATTCTGGGTTCCAAAATTCGGCCAGATCGTCGGGTCCTCATAAATCCGGCTGAATTTCATCGGACAAAACTAGGTCAAATGCATGGCTGGTCCAATCCCAACCCGACCCAGGTATAGCATCGATTTCCAATCCAACCAACTGAACTGGACCGATTTTCACAATACTAATTGATAGTGTTAAAAATCTTAAACTACTATTGCCGGTTAAACTTATTTAATATTCAATTACCTTCTCAGTTTATTGGAATATTTTATTTTGAAATGATTATTTTTCTTAAGAGTTATTCTTAACAATGAAATTTTAGGAAAACTAATAAAAAAGACATTTTAAAGCCTTACCATATTAAATATATTAATTTTTTTATTTTTTTTAAAATTTCCCATACAAAAAAGAAATTCAAACAATTGACCAAAAATATTTAATAACTCCTTTAAGGAAACCAAATAGTTGACCAATATTATGTGATTATGAAAATCAATGCACTTATCATTATAAATAATTCTCAAAAGCGTAACTTTTTTTATATAAGAGAATAAAGTTGATTCTGAAATTCACTTTCAACACACATAATGACAAAAATTTCACTATTATTTCCTTGCTTGATCGTCTTATTTCTCAAAGCATCAAGAACGACGAGTATCTTTTCTCTATTTTTTTTTTTATTGTGTGTCTCTTATATACAATCATGTAAAATTAACATTAATATATATTAGATTGCATGTAATGCAAAAAATTATCATAAGGGTGAACAAATTAATTTGACAGGTTTTGGTGTGGATGTGAGCATGGCAGGTGCTTTATTAGAGATGATGATGAGTATTCTCCACCGCCACCTGAATTTTGCGGATGATATGGCTATGTAACATGCAAATTAGAATGTTGTAAATGGATATATGATGGTAAACAATCAACTTCTATAATTGTTTGATAAAGAAGAATCGATAATGAAATAAAGTCGAGACATTCAGAACCAAGATGCAAAACTTTCTCATGTATATGAGGTGTGGAATTTATTTGTAATAAATTAGTTTAAATATACAGTAAGTATTTTTCATAAAGTACAATACATAATCCTAAATGCTTAAATTGAATAACCCGTGTAATGCACGGTAATAAACTAGTCTCTTTTCGAAAGATGAAAATTACAACGGGAGGTACTTGAGCTTGAGCACTTGGCTTTACACACAAGGATTCCAAACTTCTGGTGCAAGTTAGTTCGCCTCAATAAAACTTCGTTTATAGTTATAATTTATATATATAAATTAGTTTTTGTTCATTTGTTTTAACTATTCCGCTGCATTTAGTATAATATGTTAATTTTTCACACACAAAAAAAGTATAATATGTGTTAATTAATGATAATGACAATGACGATTATGATTTAGGTTATCCCCTTAAATTTTCATCAAGAGATCAGTGCAATCTGTGAAGATGAGCTAAGAAAAGCAAAGAACATATGCTTTATCAAAATTCACCTCGTTCATGGGAAGGGGCAAAGCAACCTTTTGGCCCATGTATTATTCTCACGACTCCTTTTCCAAAATACAAGAGATACTATCCCATCACCACAATATATCACCAAGTTCTAATTGGGAAGGGAAGCATCAACAAATCTCACCCTGTCAACCACCTACGTTACCTATGGTGAGAATAACTTCCAAGGTTTTGCTTCACATTGTGTTTTCATCTAAGATTATTTAATTATAGTATACTCACATTATAAATGTTTTTTCTTACAGCCATCTAATTATAGATTGATATGTAATTAGAAATTGTTAACGTATTTTGTAATAATCATTTTAAAAGGTATAATTATATTGTTTATTGGTTGTCAATGTAAAAAAATGCATTGATATTATAACAAAATTAAGCTCTTTTTTATCATTAAAATGACTATTTATCAAGTAAATTAATTATTTTGTTAATTTTTATTTTCAATTTAGTATATTAAATAACATGCAAATACATCCTCGTTCATCTTCACTAATTTTTATAGGCAAATATCATGACTAGACTCAGTTTTACTTAACGAATAATTTCTCTTTTTATCGATTACTTTTTGTAAATATTTGAGTCAATGCCCAAACTGTTGCAAAATACTATGTTTAATAAGTTGAGACAAGTAGTTTAATTCAGTGTTATAAAAATTGGTCCGGATCGATCAATGAGATCAGTTGAATCGGGATTTGGTGACCTAATCAGGCCGATTTCACTTTCAAACCGGATATGCAGTTGACCCGATCAAATTCGATCTAGTTCCTGGTTGGACCGGTTGGTTTTTTGCTTTTTCTTTTTTTTGAGAAAAAATAATTTTTTTGGAAAAAAGAATTTTTTAAAAAAAATTGAATTTTGAATTATAGACAAATTTTTCTTACTCAAATAATATTAGTTATATACTTATATATAATAAATACATATATAATTTTAAATTTTTAATATATAACCGGTCAAATTGGATCAATTATTGACCCACCAGTTAGATCAGTGATCCACTACCTCGACTAGGTCAATAACTAAATCAGGTTTTACAAACTATGCTTATATTCATTAATGAAAATCTAGAGATAGACCAATTTCATGAGAAATGATTAGTTAGGTGTCACATAAAAAATCTTAAATATATTTGGTTAAAAAAAATGTTATGTTTTCATCAGTTTGAATAGTTTAGTTTTGTCATATTTTCTTACATTATACATGATATATTTTTAAAAAAATCAATACAATTAATAGAAATAAACTATGGGGAGAATTGATTAGGAAATTTAAAATTATTTATGAATAACCACGTTCAATAATTGTCTGTAATAAACACAAGCTGTAGTGTGTAGACTGTAGTTCCTTTCTTGTATCCCCCTCTTTTCTATTATCTCTCCTAACCCTCAAGAAATCTCTAATGACAACTTTGTAGGACCCAGCCCAAATTGCCTTTCCTTGACACGTTTTCTTCATTAAAGAATCTTACATCTGACATAAAAAGCAAGTGGCTTTTTGAATAAAATAAAAACAACAATTACATACAATGTTCATATTACATAGAGCTGTAGACAGATGCAAAACACTCCCTCTCTCCTACCCATGCTTGACAGAATGTTTGTTTCAGCCACCCAAAATATCAGATCCGGATTGCATGCATTTACATATATTCACCCAGCAATGAATTGGTAAAATTGGATGAGAATCACAGAGTTCCAATTTTTAAACGTTTGTTTTAAATCTGATTTATTCAGATAAATATGAGGATTTTTTTATTTAACAATTCCAATTAATTAATTGTATAAGAATATGAAATTGGTTTGATGATTGGAAAAAGAATCAAAGGTGAAGGAAAAAGAAAGAAAGAAGATATTAGAGATTCAAATCTCTCCTATTAATATTTCTAATAAAACTAAAAATTATTATCATAAAATATAATAATTTATTGTGTGAATGCATAAAAAAATATAAATTCATTTGAGATTTTTTTTCTTCCAATTCTTCTCTAAAGAGCACCTAATTGTAGAATGTAAACTAATAAATTTGAATTGATGATGATAAAATTAATGATCAAAATATAATATTAAGTATACATGCCTTTCAAAAATAAATATTAAGTATACAT
>PYAF01000004.1:823801-846656 GCA_007407185.1 Glycine tomentella
TATTATATGTTTTAGTAAATTTAAATAAAATGTGTTGAAAAGAATATGTTACAATTGACCTTTTTGTTACATATAAATATGAGGGAAACACATAATAAATAAAAAGATAATATATAAGAAAATAAGAAAAAATCATAGTTTATTTATTTAATGTGATTCAAATCCTCCTCTCTACATCTATAAAATCTGTTTAATGTAACATTTCAACAAAATTTAATTATAAACCCAACATCCTCGTCATAAATTAGGAAATAAATTTATAATTTATAAATAATATCTTTAAATCTAAAAAGAATTACATAGATAACATAAAAAATTTAAATCTAAACAATATTATATAAATTTAAAATAAAAATTTGAATTGTTTCCAATAACTCTCCTGCTATGTTTGAAATGTATGATTCATTTGCTCATCAACAACTAAAATCACATGCTCATACTTGTCTAAGAGTAGCCTATTTTTTTTTTTATTCACCACACTTTGACAACTTTAATCTACCTTCTTCACATGTACATAACAAAACAAATCTCCCCACCATTATCCTAACTATATTTTCAGACACCAAAAATGGTCATCCTTTATATATTCACATCTTTTCAGAACAGTCCAAACATCCTTCTTCCCTCTCCCCCCATCTTTCCCTGTCCCTTTTTGTCTACAACCTCTCCTTTCCCTTCTCTCTCTCTCTCTTTCTCCAATGGCACTTCTCCATTCCCTATTTGCTCTTTTCTTCCTTCTTCTTTCCCTTCAACTCCACACATCCTCATGTGCCCTCCTACTAAGCCTGAGACACCACCACAACACTCTCCACCAGCAGAGGCCAATGATCCATGCCAACCAAACCAACTGTGCACTGTTTGTGGGAACCTGGGTCCAAGATGACTCTTACCCTCTCTACCAATCCTCCAACTGCCCCATCATAGATCCACAGTTCAACTGCAAATTGTTTGGCCGCCCTGATTCTGATTACCTCAGATACAGATGGAGACCCCTCAACTGTGACCTCCCAAGGTACCCCCAAAAGCTCAAAACAAAGACTCTTCTCATAAAGATTACATTTTTGTTGTTTTCAAAGACATTGCAATTTTCTTCAGAAAATGGGGTGTTTGGTTTTGGTTTTCAGAAACTGTTTTTTGGTTTTTAAGAGGCAACTAAAACAAGGTTTTTCAAATAGCTGATATAGGGTGATGTAAGACACTGAGAAAATATTTCCTAGTTGTCTATGTTTTTTTTTGTTTTGAAAACACTTGTTTTAGAAATAATGTTTTTCAAAATTTATTTGATTTTGGATGAGAAATGATTGTTGAATAGTGTGGAATTGTTTAAGAAACAGTTTTAATAGTAATAGAATAGAAGTGAATGAACAAAGACCTCAGTATCCTATGTATGCCTCTAAGTGGTTTTGTAGCATGTTCTTGATAGGTTCAATGGGGTGGAGTTTCTGCTGCAAATGAAGGGCAAAACTGTGATGTTTGTAGGGGATTCACTGGGGCGCAACCAATGGCAGTCACTGATTTGTATGATATATGCTGCAGTTCCTCAGACACAGACACAATTGGTCAGAGGGGAACCACTCTCAACCTTCAGATTCTTGGTCAGTGTGAACATATTAATTTCTTCTGAGCAATCATAATGTTTATTTTACCCACTTGACATTTTTTTTTAACAATTCTTATTTTCCATTGAGATTTTAGATTTAGGCCATGATGTTGTCAATTAATTAATTTGCCCCATTTATTATTTTCTGGGCAAAGTTTTTCAATTTTTGGTTTAGGGAAAAGGAAAGTAAGCACAGTGGTTTTGCAGCAGCAGAACAGTATGTGTTGTGTCCTCTTTGTTATAGGTTTCATTCAAAATCAGAGGGTGTAGGTTCAGGATATTTTCAATAGGACAAAGTATCTGTTTGCAAAAAGGTGGTGTGAGGGGGACCCAAATGTACTATTAAGCTATTATGTTTTGGGCTAGTAGATGCAAACTGGAACACTAAATTATGCTCATGCTTTTGTTTGTATAAAGTAGACTTGTATAAAAGCAGAATTTTACAGCTGCTAAAAGATTAAGATGGTCCTTAATTGGGTTTTGATATGGTATGTGCAGGACTACGGTGTGACCATTTCATTTTACAGGGCTCCTTATTTGGTTGAGATTGATGTGGTCCAAGGGAAGAGAATTTTGAGGCTGGAGGAGGTTGATGGGAATGGTGACGCATGGAGAAGTGCTGATGTGCTGTCTTTCAACACTGGACATTGGTGGGATCATCAAGGCTCTCTTCAAGGGTATTCAACTATCTCTTCCCTTTTATAAGCTTATTTAACAAAATATTAAAGAATGAATAGTGTATGCAATGAAAGTATATAGAATTTTTACATATCTGATCACAAATTGTCCTGCATTTGTTGATTTTTATGATTAACGATCTTAAAGGTCATACCGATGATATTTTTTATTAGTTCATACTTCACAGTGCAATGTTTTTTTACCCTAATAGTAAAAAGATATTAAACTCAAAACTAACTATCTCCTCTAAAAAAGGAAAAAAAAAACCTACCCTTTTCCCTTTTTTGTCTTTTTAAATTATGTTGCAAACGTTGAAGTAATTTGGTATTTGGTATATTTTGTGCAGGTGGGATTATATGGAATTAGGAGGCAAATACTACCAAGATATGGATCGTTTAGCAGCTTTGGAAAGGGGTATAAAAACATGGGCTAATTGGGTGGACTCCAATATTGATAGTAGCAGAACCAAAGTGTTCTTCCTGGGAATTTCTCCTTCACATACCAAGTATGGACTCTGACTCTTTCTTTCTCTCTCTTACATTATTGTACTATATAACATGTGTGGTATTTCTAGGCTTCATAATTTTGTCTGTTCAATTGGAATATCATATCCAAAACGTTTAAATCTTCCTCTATCTGAAGAGTTAAGGGCTTGGGACTAGGAGCCCCCTTCTTTTGACCCTTTACAATTTACAAGTAGAGTCTTGTGCTATCTCTATCAGTCTAGCAGACACATTAGCATTTGGATAGTTACCTTAGGGTCGTGGTGCCCCCTATGTTTAGACTAATCATTCATAAGCTAACCAATAATTTTCCTATAGTTTTGAATAATGCAAATAGTACTTTTTTTAGATAATAATGCAAATAGGACTATTAGTCATAGATTTGACGCTTCTAAAATAAAGTAATTTTATTTATTAATGAGAAAATTAATTATTAATATTTTAACACATTTTTAGTTTTGTTATTTATATATACGTAAAATCAAACTATTGATTTGATCATCAACAACTGAAATTACTTATTTTACTCTTTAAAGTGAATTACTCGTTTTAATTTTAGTGGAGCTAGATCCGTAAAAAAATACTAATTTTAGTGAGTCACTGATTGTGTGATTAGTATTTTTTTTTTTTTTTTTTGACACAATGTGATTAGTATTGTTCAACTTTACTTGAGTGTGTTTATAAATATGATATGATATGTATGCGTATTTTAAAATAGTAAAAATGAAAAATTGGAGCTATGCAATTTGTGCAAAGGCACCTTTTTGTCGCTTTCGTGGTCACTCATGCTCACATGAAGTGCAGTTGGCACTTTTATTGCCCTTCCACAATCCAATATTCCGATTCAATTTGGAGAAAGTTAGATCAAGGTGATGCGTGGCCTGAGAAAATTTCGACGTTTTTTCTTTCTAAATGTCGGTGAAAAAAATACATGCATCATCCTATGTTAATCGCCTACTAAATACGTTTTGTACAGAAGAGCAAAGACTACATTTATTTGTGGGCCCATTTGATACATTTTGTTCTTTATTTGAACTTCTCATTCAACATATGTTTAAATGTCATAGGATAGGGACTCGGTGGATGTGTTTGGTAGCACCTTTTTTTTTTTTTTTGGGTGTTAATGGCATCATTCATTATTTTTTAAGTGTTATTTTAAAATTTCCCTTATTTAAATAAAATGAGTATGTCATTTTTAAAATTTTAATTTCAAATGTGTTAATTTCTTTAATTAAAATTTTCATTCCAAAAGTAATTTATAATTTCTCTTTCAAAAGTTTTAAAATAATAGTTAAAAAATAAAGGATAGTGGCATATTGCCATTAAAAGAAAAAGTGATGTAAAAAGTAAGAATCTAGAGACTTTATATATTTTAACTTGGCAAGGCCATATTTAGTCCATTGGTCTTGATCCGTAGCCTAATACTAATACAGATTTTGTACTTTTGGGGCTTAACTATAACACAACTTTTTGGGACCCAAAAAAGAAAAAAAATCACACAACTACTTGACCAATGTGACTAGTATTGTCCATACACAAGTTTTATCTAAAAGTTAATGAATTATATTAAACCACTCCTTACACAAGTTTTATCTAAAACTTCAAAAAATTTAAACACAATCAATCCAATTATAACGTGGATACGCAGTTACGCACCCTTTGAAGTAGTGGCATTATATGTGATACAAATTTTAAGAGTGATTAGTGCTTTACAAATGTGACATTTTACATATTGTAAAATCTTCAATGGTTTGGTTAACCTAGTTTGTTTGTTTTTTCCTACAAATTTCACTGTAAAACTGTGGTAAAACTTGATGGCATTGTTATGCAGCCCAAATGAATGGAATTCTGGAGTGACAGCAGGACTGACTACAAAGAACTGCTATGGTGAAACTACTCCAATTATTAGCACTGGCACTGCATACCCTGGTGTATACCCTGAGCAAATGAGGGTTGTGGACATGGTTATTAGAGAAATGCGCAACCCTGCTTATCTTCTTGACATCACAATGCTATCAGCATTTAGGAAGGATGCACATCCCTCCATTTATAGTGGTGATTTGAATCCTCAACAAAGAGCTAACCCTACCTACTCAGCTGATTGTAGCCACTGGTGTCTTCCTGGATTGCCAGATACTTGGAATGAACTATTCTATACTACCTTGTTCTATTAAATTTTGTGGTTTGCTAACTAATTAACACCCTTCCTCTTCACTGTTTTTATGAGTAATATTAGGTAATACATTTATTGAGAGGGTTGCATGATATTGCTGCAACTGATTCATATGTAAAGATATGCTAATGAGATGACATATTTATTTATTTGTTTTAAAAAATTTAGGAAAGGAGGATTAGGATAGTTTCCAGTTCAAGGAATGAGAAGTCTACCTTATCAAATGTAACCTATCAATTATGAAAGCTCCACTTGGGCAATCCCTAGAGATTAGAAAAGGAGTTTTCTTTGTTCTATTAATGTAAGCAGACAATTTTAGTATACATTTCCAAAGTGAAAGAAAAAGTTCAAGTACGCTTGTGCATTTGTTTTGGAAATTAATTTCATGGATCCGTACTTTAAAATGTTTGACTTGTGGACCACTGTTAAGCCTACTTTGACCCACACAGCCAAATAATTAAGGGCAATTTTTATGCGTCCTATTTTTCGCTTGATGTACCTTGTAACTTTTATATCCTCACATTGCCCTTCACGGTCTTGGCCCTCCGATTTGTTTGCCTTTACATCTCATGTGCTTGCAATGGCTCCCTCCACCTCTTGGCTTTTGTTGGCGATGGGACCTAGGTCGTTGAAGTGAAGCTTACGGATGAAGATCCAGAGATCCTCGATGTTTACTGGCGCATTACAAAATTTTTGATTCGGAATGATACATAATAGAATTGTTGATTCATAATTTAGTTATTCGGGAAACGTATTTCAGAATGCATATTTCGTAATATATGTTGATATATTACAGAACAAGTATTTTGGAATACATTTATAAAATATTTGTATCGTTCTGAATCAATGAATTTATAATACACAAGTATTCCAAAAGATTTATTTCGTAAATATGTTGATATATTATAGAATAGACATTCCAAACTACATTTTCAGAATATATGTATAATATGGAATCAATGAATTTGTAATATAATATTATTCAAGAAATGTATTCCAAATTGCTTGTTTTATAATATATCAACATATATTACATAATAATCATTTCATAATACATTTTTGGAATACCTATATATTATGCATCAATGATTTTTGAAACACCTACAAAAATGGATGTCGGAAAAGAAACATCACACATAGCCCTTTACCTTCAACTGTGAAGTGGCCTCAACAACGACGATTGTGGTGCCTTCGCAGGTGGTTGTGGGGTGGCTATTGTCATCGAATGGTGGATGGCAAAGGTGCGACGATTGCTATTGTGAATTAGGAGCAACACAAGAGGAAGATAGTGGGGTGCAACGCAAGAGGAATGAAGACAAAGAATGGGGTGCTCGAGTAAAACTAATAAAAGGGCATTTTAGTCAATTTGGAATATTTATTATTTCCTATCAGGTGCACTAAGCAAAAAGTTGGAAGCATAAAGCAATTGCCAAAATAAGACAAGCAAAGCAAATATATTGATCCAAAGACTCTAACTCTAATTACACCCCCATACCCCTTTCAATTATCCATTATCCCCTTTTTCTTAAAGAAGTACACCTCTTTGGCTTTCCATAAATGTATTTCTAAAATTACATATACCTATTCTTGACATTTATCTCTGGAACTATGAATTATAGTTCTGGAGATATACTTCTAGAATAGGTATATATTTTTCAATAAACTATCACTTAAGAATTATGATGGTTGATGAGAGATAAAAAATATATAATAAACATTTATCTTATACCCCATGTTTGTTAGTTTTAAATTCATCGTATCATTAATGTTCTAAATTCTATCTAAAATCTTATCTTTATTATTCTTCAAAGCCTAATTTTAAACTATCTTCATCATATAATACTGCATTTTCATCATTATTATACAATCTTCATGTGGCAATGTGTTTCAAGGTACATTCATTAATAACTTCATGTGGCATTGAATCGTTGACGTAAACTTAGATTAGAAAATTAATGAATGCACTTAAAAGAAAGAAACCACAGTCAAAAGCTTTGCTATGTAATTAAGGTGTATAATATATGAAGTTAGTGATGAACATACCTTGAAACACAGTGTGACATGAAGGAAAACACAAAATATTGTATAATAATGATAAAATACAATATTATATAATGAATATATGGTGAAAATAATTTAAAATTAGGGTTTAAAAAATAATAAAGATAAGAGAAAAATAAGATTTTAGATAGAATTTAAAGAATACTAATAATAAGATAAAAATAAGACTAACAAATATGAGTATAAGATAAGCGTTTATCATTTTTTTCATTAACCATCTTAATTCTTAAATGATATTTTATTAAAAAATATATACCTATTCAGAAAGTATATATTCGAAATTATGAATCATAGTTCTGGAGATACATTTTCGGAATAAGTATATGTAATTCTAGAAAGACATTTCTGAAAAGTAAAAGAGTTGTACTTCTTTAAGAAAAAAAAATAATGTAGAAGGGGTATGGGGTGTATTTATGAAAATGGAGTGTAAATAGCAAGATTTCCAGCTTCGTCAGATAACCCCGATACGTTAACAATGAGCACCCACCAATTAAGAAATTTGATACCAAGGCACGCCTCACAGACCATGTAGAAAGCACTAACCTAGTTGCACCACCATTCTCTCAAATCCTATGTTTGGATAGATACTTTAAATTATGTCTGTAACCATTGCTCTTGTATCCAACATTTGCACAAAGGAAAACAAATAAGAAGGAATAAAAAAAAAAGTAAGCAAAGAAAGAAAAAAATATTTCATAAAATAAGTTTCAATTTTTTCTTCATTTGATTTTAATTCATATTTTAAGTTTGTTTCTCATTTCATTTTCTTTTCCATCGACCAAATAAAAGGTTAATGTTTTTCACGAAAAAAATATCACTATAAACAGTCTAATCAGAATTATAAATTTGAGAGATACACATCAGAAGTGTTCCGTACTATTGAGTGGGCTTGGTTAGTCTCTTTACCAATCAATCATTCCCTAATATCTGCCTATATTAAGGCCTATTTTGAACATACGTTATTTGTGTTGGCCTTTTTTTGTAAGGTTAATAAGAAGTTCTACAATCATTTGTAGAAGTTAGCATATATGAATCATACTACTTACTGTATCACTTTCCTTTTTATTTTTGAAATGTATGGCATGAATAATATGCTTTAGTTCGGCTAGTTAAAATTTTTGGTAATACACAGGTAATGAAAAGTTGAAATAGTGAACCTTGCATTCAAATTTAACTGAGAACATTTTCTTGAAAATCCAGTACATTATGATAGAGTTCAGGTGACATAAATTGATAATAAAGACAAGATGTGGATGGCACAACACTTAAGACAGCAAGATAGAGAGCCTTATCTATTTATGTAGCATTGCCTGGATAAACTACACAGCAGGCAAAATTTTCATTTTATGATGACTAGTATAATAATATTATATGCTGGTTCTAGGGCAACTACTAGTCCTTGCTATAGCTCATACTAGCTCTATATGGCAACTCCTAGTGGAGAAACTTCCATCTTGGGTATGATCTTCTCTGGTTCTACAGCTTTGACCTGGTTTCCATAAGCTGATGCATGCACTCCAAGTGCTGCTCTACCTGATGGATCAAGGTTGTTAGACCAAGTAGCATCCCACTCAACAGCTTTTGCTGTGCTACATGCAACACTTGGTCCTCCAGGAACAGTGAGCCTTGCTGAGTTCTACAAAATCAAATTAAGGGACACAGAGATTTGGATCAGCCCTTGTTAAATCGACATGAATTATTTTCATATCTAGGTATGATTGGCAAAAATTACCTGAGGGAAGAACCTCTCAAATATCATTCTATAGTAGTATGCTTCTTTGGTGGTTGGAGTGTTGAAGGGGAAAATGTTGGCAGCATTGAGCATCATTCTGTCATTTACCTATAGGAAATTTTCATTAACTAATAATTACCAATATGAAATGTCATGCCTGACCATTGATAACAAGAGAAGAAAAAAAGAGAATAGAGAAAAAAGGTTTCATTCAAGTTTTACATGTTTCTCAGCATGAGCTTTAAGGCCATCAATCCAACCATAGCCAACTCCATCACTGAATTGTTCTTTCTGCCTATATAAAATGTGCTGCATAAAAATTGAAGTCTAACATGTTAGTTTAACAAATTAATTTTGCAAACTTCTACAAGCATTGCTTCAAATCACATAGTACCTTTGGCAGATAAGGATGTTCTTCATCATCAAAGGCCCTCCTTAGTACCCATTTCTCAATTCGCCCTTCTTCCTTTTTTATCTGAACAGATTACGTAGTAAACCACTTTAATAAAATGTAACATTTTTTAAGTGATGGTGCATTGCAATATTCTGTATCCATACCATTTTATACTCAGGATCAATGTTCATTGCAACTCCGATAAACTCTTTGTCCAAAAATGGTACTCTGGCTTCTAGACCCCAGGCAAAGGTCGATTTATTGGCTCGCAAGCAATCATATTTGTGGAGTGCTTTAATCTATATTCAAGAGAAAAAAGAAAGCATCTATTAACCCTTTTACTTAACAGTCCAATTACTTATATTGTTCTGATAATAAGCATTGTATGACCTTGTGGCATGTTTCTTGGTGAAACTCTTCTTTGTTGGGTGCCTTGTGGAAATATAGATACCCTCCAAAGATTTCATCAGATCCTTCTCCAGAGATAACCATTTTGACTCCCAATGACTTGATCTTACGAGACATAAGAAACATGGGAATGCTTGCTCTAATTGTTGTCACATCATATGTTTCAATGTGATAGATCACATCTTCAATGGCATCTATGCCATCCTGCATACACCAAATATAAAACATTTATTAATTATGATGTTGTACATCAAAAAGCCTCCAAATTTTTTAGCAGTAAAAATACTATCTCATGTAAATATACCTGAACAGTGTAGTGAAATTCATGATGGACAGTTCCTATGTAGTCTGCTACTTCCTTTGCAGCCTTTAGGTCGGGTGCACCCTACTCAACATAAGATGATTAAAGATGAAGACAAATTTCATGGCGTCCTTCTTATATTATACAAATCCATTGCAAATTCAAGAATAGTTACATACACACCTCAAGGCCTACACAGAAAGAGTGTAATTTAGTTCCCCATTGCTTGGCAGCGTTTGTGCCTGCCAGGTAGCGAGCCGTGACGGCTGCAACCAATGAAGAGTCCAAACCTCCAGAGAGCAAAACACCAAAGGGCACATCAGTCATCAACCTTTTTACCACAGCCTGCAATAACATTTACTTATATCAGCTATAGTGTAGTAAAGAGCAAGAGATATAAGGTGGGTTGGATGATTAAGGGAGAAGGGAAAACGGGAAAGGTCACAGGTTTGATCCCCTCTGCTAACAAAACTAACATTGCCAATTAAAAAAAGAAGTGTGTTGTAAAGTGTGTGTTTGGAAAAACAACTTAATTAATTACTTATTCAATACGTGTTTATCACCTGAAAGCTTATTAGAATAAGTTAAAATAGCTTATTTTGATAACTTCTTGATGAACCTTAGAAATAAGCTAAAATGAGCTTATAAGAAGGTTACAAGCTACTTTGTAAGTCCAAATAAGTTCTACAGAAGCTTTTCCAAGGCTCCCAAAAGTAGGTGTTTTTGGATAAACTTTCAATTACAATGATGTGTTGTGTCTTGTATGAATCTTACCTTCTCAAAGGCATGCCTCAAAGCAAGAGGATCATAAGGGGCAGATGGAATAGCCTCAGAGAACCATGGAGGATTGTACCATCTGCGGAACGCTCTCTCTTTGCTAGAATACAGGTGACCAGGTGGAAAAGACTCGAAATGTTCGCAATCATCATTCAACCCCTTCAATTCAGAGGAAATCCAGACAGAGCCTGAACAGAAGAATATGCCAAACTTTATCACCATTTATTCAATTCAAATATGTTGTTTTAGTTCAAATAGAACACATGAATTCAATTCAAAAGCAGGGCACATGTTAGAACATTACCATCTAAACCCCAACCAATGTACAAAGAAGTGACCCCAATTGCATCCCTTGCCACTATAAAACTATTGTCACGAGTATCCAGCAGAACAAATGAAAATATACCATCAAGCATGTCCACAAAGTTTTCTCCGTGCTCCTCATACTAAAATAACACCATCAAGAAACAAGTGATAAGAACAAGAATTCCAATCATTAGTAACAGCCATATTCTATATGATTAAAAATTATGGAAATTTTGTTCAAAACTTAGAATAAGAATAATTGTGAATAAAACAAAGTTTCTAATGTTTCTTCTGGTTTTTATGTATATATGATCAGGTTAAAATTTGTTGCAAAATATACATAAAGAAAACTAACCAGGTGAGCAATAACATCACAGTCACTTCCTGTACGGAAGGTGTGATTAGGCAATTGTTTCCTGAGTTCTTCATGATTGTAGATCTCTCCATTCACCTGGTTTTCAGTGGATCATATTTAACATGAGTCATAATTTATCGCAATCAAATCGGTGAGATTAGTAAATAAAAGCATAAAAAGGAATATGTTACTATGGGATACATTCAAGTTTTGTATATTACGACTTAAGTATTACCATACACGAGTTTAATGGTTACCAGGTAAAAACATTTATACTATCAACCCAAAAAAAATTATTACTTATATGATTTTTAAAATAATTATTTATAAAAATTTACAAACTTAACATATATCTAAAAATTATATATTAATTTGTGATCAAATAATCGTATAAAACTAATTTTAATCATTGAATATCACAAGGCTCACCGTAACAACAACAGTTTTGTCTTCATTGAAGAGGGGTTGATCACCAGAAGCTGGATCAACTATGGCTAACCGTTGATGAGCCAAATAGTTATCACCATATTGGTGGAGCCCACTCCAGTCAGGACCACGGTGCTTCAATCTGTGACATCAACAAATACAAAACAATAAATGCTAAATTATTAACTACTTATTCAAACTCCACTCTCTTAACTGATGACCCTTGAAATTTTCCTTTTTACACTTTCAAGACAAATTAACTCCTTTTTCTTACTTGTTTCCAACTGTTTGTTCTTTTGTTGCACTTTTACCCCACAAAGTTACCAATAATTACACAGCAAGGTGGGCCCCACATGCCACTTATTTATTCTAGAATCCACTTAACTTGTCAAAGTCCAAACATGTTTATCCTTAAATACTAGTAGTTACATCTAAAA
Organism: Glycine tomentella; assembly: GCA_007407185.1. Taxonomy (NCBI): domain Eukaryota; kingdom Viridiplantae; phylum Streptophyta; class Magnoliopsida; order Fabales; family Fabaceae; genus Glycine; species Glycine tomentella. The sequence goes on from PYAF01000004.1 coordinate 835,953, forward strand.
GATGATGACCGGACCCCAGCATAAAGCAATAATTTTAATTTATGTTCCTTCTAAAAATATTGAACGAACTAGCCAGTTGAAAATGGATGTGATAATACATAAACTCTTACCTACCTTATATTTCATCTAACACTTCTTATTTTTATTTAACGTTTTCTTTATCACATCATATTATTAATTACACATATATATTTCTCTTTTTTGTCTCTTTCTCTCTCTAGGTGTTAACTAATAATCCACCAATTTTTTCCCCTAGAAGATACCACCATGACAGTTAAAACAAGGAAACAAATTATAAGCCCCACTCTTTTGATGGTTTTTCCTGTCTCCTTTTAGTGTATAAAATATAATAATAATTTTTCACAACTAGTTAGTATTTCAGTATATTAGTTACTGAAAATACTGTTACCATCATGCTGAATTTTCCACTTTCCATTCCCCATCATCACTCAATTCTCAATATTATTAGCATAGAAAACTTTAGCTGGGGAAGATTTTGGGCAGGGAAAACATGCATCAAAACAAGAAACTTTGAAACATCGACCGTGTGTGTATATATAAGAAGACAAAAAAAGAAACATTGCCTGCGAGAAAGCTCAAGGACGCGGACCCTTTTGGCTTGAGATGAATCAGAGCAACCAAGCACAGCAAGTATGCCACACATTGTGATATGATATCACTATGATATGTGATGATATAATATGTGAACTATGGTTAAGAAGAGAAAAGTAGCAAAACTAGAGAAAGAAAAAAAAAAGTGTAATGAGAAAAATGAGAAGATAAAGAAAGAAAGAAAGAAAGAAATGAAATGATTACGTAGATGGAGTGAGAGAGGGAATGGAGAACACGTAGAACGGTTCCAAGTTGAAAGAGTTAAGTGATCCACATAACAACGTACACGCATTTATATGCAAAGGGTGGAGGGTAAACGGTGTCGTTTTCTGTCAGATGTCGCTTTCTACGATGCCGTGGGAATTGTTAACTGGATACCGGGTGGTCCCGGTCGCTCACACCGGGACCACCGCCTCTTTAGCCTTGCTTACCGCCACGTGGTGTGACGTGGTTTGCTATGGGATATTTTTTTCACTTCATTTAATTATTATTTTGTATTACTGTTAGTTTTTATTTTATTATTTTGATTATTTGATTATTTGATTCCTTTTCTCGTTTGTGCTGAGCGATTTGCTGCTTCCCGTTTTGTCTTGTCTCCGAACACAGGAGAGAGAGATGTTTATCACTTTATCCCTATTCCTTAAATACTTTTTTCTTCGGTTAAATTCTTTGAGAGTTTATTAGAATCAATCAAGTGTTACTATCAAGTTGTGTTGTGTTTATCAGATGAAGTGATTCAACATTTTTTTTATCATAATATTGGTATAAATTATGAAGTATTAAATATCAAAAATAATAATTATTCTCTATTGAAATCTATAAAATAAGTATTTTTTAACACTATTTATTATAATATTTATTAAGGCTAAGATTTGAATTTTATATATACAAATTCATTATCGGTTTTGTCAATCAATAATTTTGGTAGGCACTAAATAGTTGGAAAGTGAAAAAAAAAAATATGCTTCTTTTATGTATAAATTATTCTTGTTAAGCCAAGTGCATGTTAAGATTCTTATGAGATTAAATGATTATGGAATCGAATTTTAGTTTATTTGTGTTGTCAATACTTTATTTTATATAAGAGGATTAAATTGAACTTTAAAAATAAAATAAAGGATCAAAATAATAATTAAACCTATAAAAATATATTAATCAAAATTTAAAGTAAAATATTAGTTACAACAAAAGATAGTTGGTTAGTCACATCAGTGAAAAGGATCAAATTTTAAAAGAAAAATGCCTTTAATATAAATTCTTCGGATATTAATTTAAAATTGTATATAAAACCAACCATATTTTTAATTTCATACGTGCCTAATAATGTGTACACACGTGGGTTTGTAAATGCATTAATTGGTCAAAAATAGTTGCATGACATAACATTGCGGAATTGTAAATGCACTACAAAAAAATGGATAAGAAATGTTGCAACAAAGAAAGTATGACAAATTATATCTAACAGAGCAAGTTACTTAAAAAGAATAACTAACGAGCAAATTTCTTCAGGGTTCTCTTTGTTATTGTGCAATCACATGGGTTGAAGCTTTCTTCGACTTTGTGTTATAAAAAATTCACGTATGACTACTGATATAAAAAAAAAAAAAAATACGTATGGCTTCAATTGTGAATGAGAAAATGCAAACTGATCGTGGATGATAAAATAAATAGTCAAAATGATTGGCTGCATATTTTCCAGAAATCATAGTAACTTGCGTGACACTCATATATACAAACCATTATGCGTGTTATCGACGTGGCTTTGATTAGTGACTTCATTTTTATCACATTATATTAAATTGGAAGCTAACAAAATTCCATTTGATGTGATCATAATTCGTACGTTTGAAAATTTATGCCCGGTTATTTACAATTATTCAAGTTTCTTTTATTTTTAAACTGTGATATTAGGAAAAAAATATTTATCAATTTTATTGATGACTAATTTTTGTCGAATAACCAAATTAATCATTTTTAGTGAGGTATTTCCTTCCCGCAACATTTTTTCATTCACAATACTTAAATTTGAGATCTTGTTTAAAAACACCAAATTTAAATTTACTCAATCCACATGTTGATTAGAATTATTTAAGTAAATCTTATAATTATCAATTTTATCAAATACAAGCAGCTAGTCAGTGAAGTTAATATTAATTTGTTCACTTTAAACTTAATAGATCAGTTCGTTTACACGTTTTGATCTAACGTAGCTTTAGTAGCTTTGTAGCATATGAGCTCATTTTCACTAAGTACATGGTGAGAGTAACCACTTATACCACTTATAAATATTCTAACACTCAAATAAACTTTGTATTCAATTGAAGAATGAAATGGTTAAAAAAAAAAAAAAAAACCTACCTTGAAAGGGAAACCAAAAGTATTAATAGTGCTTTGGAGATGGAATAAGTAAGATTATACAAGTGATATGAAGCTTGTTAGTACTTATCACAATCAAAGAAGCATTACCTTCATATGGTTCGTAGGTGAAGGGGTGTTCAATTCCTAAAATTGGTTGGGTTATATCTCAGTGTGTCCAAAAAGTGTCTTTTGAACTATTACCTCTAAGTTGAAGTCTTGTGTTGATAGGAGATGGAATCTATATTTTAATGACTCTCTAATCACACCAAGCTAGAGAGATGGTGGTGTTTCAAACCTCACCAACCTAGGAGTTGGTGATGTTTCTCACCAACCTTGGAGTTGGTGATGTTTCTGATCTCATCAACTTAAAAAGGTGTTAGGACTTTGGATCTAATGTCTTGGAGTCATGTGCCATATTTTGAACATCAATTTAGTTGGTATCTTGAGGATGGCAAGCAATGAGATTGTCTGTAATGTTTGTCCTTTAGCATGGTGAGCATCTTATGTCCTTTGGGAAGACAAACATCGTGTGTCCTCTAGAAAGGGAAATATCAAGTGTCCTTTGACATATTGGACATTGAGTTGTCTACTCAAGGAGGTTGACCCATTTGGGATAGTTTCTTCCATCCTAATCCATCAACAATGTATGTCTACTTGTATAGTCTCTTAGTAAGGTTGTGTTGACTAAGGTATTGTCCTTTTTCCCACATAATCTTGACGTTAGACTAATGGGTTAATGTGAGTGTAGGACTATAGGTTGACTAAAGCCTCTTTGCCTTGGTGGCTAGTATGGACTTCTTATGAGTAGCCAACAAGGACTCATCAGGGTAAAGGACCTTAGCCTAACCTTGCAGCCTTCCAATATAGAAATGGAAGAAATTATTAGTATAATAGTATATATAAAAACATGTGACACTTTGTAAAATATGTGTTAATTAATTAATGATTACATACCAAGTTCTATGCCACATCAACATGAGCCTAACAAATCGAAGTGTGGACTACTTCGCCTTTCTTGGAGGCTAGTTGATTCTTCTTTTTTTTTTTTACAATAAAGGCTTGATTATTCTTGTTTCTAGTAAAGATGGTCTTGAAGATTGACATATCCCAATAGGCATAAAGATCACTCACACCTACTCCTTAATCCACAAGGGCTTTTTCTCATCATGCCTTGCCTTTTTGTGCTTATTCACAAGACATATTGAACCATGTTTATCAAACATCTTCTGAATTGCCTTTTCATGGCGAGGTTCCCATGTGCATACATTCTACACAATAATCATGAAATAGTCAGTATGTAAATAACATAAATATGTTTACACTCTCTATAGATGAATAAACATGCAATACAATTTACCTTTGAATTTACCAAAACAATGGTCTCTAAGACTAGGTGGGATTGTGCCGTAAGCATGGAATGCAATTTGGAATCAAGATCGAATAAAATGGTGAATGCCCTCAGTAACATTATTTGTCAAAGTTTAGTTGCAAAAAATCAAAAGTCATATCAAAAATCAATTTTAATGCAAAACATATTCAAATTATAAAGATAAACAAAAGCTTATTGTATTCTTTCCTCTCTGTATTAGGTACCTCCCCTTAATATTTACAAGATCTTCCATCCTTTATCCCATTATGTAGGAGGGGGTATCATCTTCTTAATTTTGTTTAGGTACCTCATCGTAGCACTAGGGTACCTCCTCATGAAAATCTTCATCCTGCTAATGTCCCTTTTCCTCCAGGTCAACAATGTCTAGGTCCTCCAAATATGTGTCAAAGAGAAGCCACTTAGCCTAAAGATGATCTTAAGTCTTTTTAAATAATATATGACCTAGATTTGACATCATGTTTATTCTTGTTGTAGGTGGTCCTTATGTGAGGTCACAAGGGGGTGGTGAGGAACCTCTCTAGCAACACATAGGTCACTTCATAATGTCTAATTGTCACTAACACTCTCTATTGACAGTAGATTTGCGCTAAAACGCTAAGGTGACTAAGTTGCACAAACATGGGTAGAGCTCTACAACCTCTAAATAACTCTAAATACATTAGCATCTTTGATGACTCTAATATATTTGGAGCCTTATTCATTATATTTAATCTTATGAAGAAAAATCTATTTCGATTTAATAATTTGTTTTTTTAATATATATTTTATAATATTTTTATTAATATTATAATAATCAAAATTCTCCTTGTAATGTATGATAAACAAATATAAATATAATTTTCCCTAAAAAATTAATATAATATATTTCAAAAATTAATAATTAAATTTGATCACAACTTAAAAGTTATTAAGATAATTCTCTTTTTTTTTAATAAAATGACTTCTAAATGATTATTAATAAATATGATATTTTTTTCATATAACAAGTGCAAAATATTTGTTAAGCATTAGCTTTATCAATGACCAATTTTTATCAAAAAACTTGACTGACTATTTTTAATGGAATCTTTTTCTCTAATTATAAATATTTCTATCAATAAAACTTGAACTCAAGCCTCTATTAAAAGAATTTGATTCTAATTTCACCTAACCAACAAAGGGATGTTAAAAAACTACTTTGAAATGCATTAATTGAGAACTAAAGTGAAGCAAATCATATAAACTACTAGTATAAAAGATTGATTTGAACTATTTTCTAAGTTTAGTTTTATAAGATTGAACTGTTAGAAACTAGTTTAGTTCACAATTGTTATTAAATTGAACTAAATTAGTTTCCAACTTGTTGTCCAATTTTACATTACAATGACAGGAAATTGAATGATTAGCAAAAAGTATGTGCAAGAACAACTTTAAATTACAGATGGCAATCATGTTAATATATTCATCATTCTTCTAAGGAGGGTAGCCATTATATTGTCTTGTTCTGAGAAGAAAGTGTTTTACGTAAACAAAGTTACGATTAAAAATCAAGATAGACAGAGCTAGATTATAATATCAATTTTGTTTTCAGAAGTTATTGTAGTTCATTTTTTTTTGGGTAAACTATAACAATTCAATTGAGTTTTGTAAAAATAGTTAACTTAACAGATTAATATCAAAATTAAATAGTTTAGTTTCTTCTTTAGAACTATCTTTTTTAATTCAGTTCAATTCAACTTTCTCTATTGAATAGAACTATGAATAGTTCTAACCGAGTGGATAACCTTATTCTAATTTAGTTAGGATTTTTAAATAATTGTTATTAGATTCTATTTTGGCTATATATTTCCAACTGTCATTATAAATATAGATGATAATTTAATTGTGATGTTTATTCCTCTCCTACCTTTGTACAGTAAGCATTCCAGAGACAACAAAGATTATAGATTACCTTCAATCTTGTCCTAGCATTTTTATCAATCTTCATATTTCTCCTCGAGTGCACTACATATGTTATGATTGCACCTTTGAAGTCAGATTTGTTTTCAAATAATAAGCCAGCCTCCCATTTGTAGTCAGTCATGCTAGATTGAGGAACAAATGGTGGGAACTTTTATTTCTCAATTGTGTTACCCTCCCCATCTAACTCTGGCTCACTTTCCAATTCTTCAGAGTGATACTCAACATCACTGTCATCATTCTATTCAATAGTGTTAGTTGCACAATCATCAAAGTGTCTCCCTCTTTTCTTGCTTGCACAACTTATTCTATTTGCTTCTTCAAGGTTTACAAATTCCCCATCAAATTATTTTACATCATTTGTTTCTTCTTTTGGATCATTAAAAACAATGTTGTTGAAATCATCCTAATTTTCTCCAATTGGATGATTAGCATTTGAAGTCAAATTTACTTCAGTATAATGCACATAAAGCCTACACACATTCTTTTAACTTAGCCTAACTCCAGAAGTTTACTTCACCTTTTGAAATATTGGATTGGTTGGAATAGCCTTTGGATAATCCATTTTTTTCTTTGGTCCATAATCTGGAAAATTTTTAGATTGTGGAGTTTGTATTGGAGGTTGTTGACTTGGTAACTCAAATATTGAATTTATTTCAGGTTATGGAGTTGGTACTGTAGGCTTTGAACTTGACATTTGAGTTCGTTCCATTGGTATTTTAGATTCTAAAATTGGAACTTTAGGTGTATAACTTTTTTCAGATTGCTGGTGCACTTGAACATTATGTTCTTTACTGCCTTGATTACCTTTATTGTGATCACTTGCAATCTGAATACCGATTGGATTATGAAGATATGTAAAACAAGTATCATAACCCCACCAAAGAAAACAACAATCATGATTAAAACCAATTACAAACAATTATAATTAAAGCCAACAAAATAAACATATTACAACAATTTATAGTAGCATACAAGAATATTTACCATTAGCTGCAATTTGTACATCATTACGAGAACAATTTGGAACACAATTGATAATTTCAGCCTCTGCCTTAGGATGCTCAACATAAAGATGAACAATTCCCTATCTAGCCATAATTTCCACTGTCTGTAACGCACCTTTATCATCAATAAATTATTTCAAACCAGCATTCAAGTCCTCCCTGCCATAATGATACCATAGCACAACTCCTTTGGGATAATTCAGTTCCTTCAACATCCACAAAATCTCAAAATATGACCATTTATACTCAATGCAATCCTAAAGAGATTCATAACCCTTATACTCCATACGATCGCCATCTATAATGAATTTACCGCCATGGTGCACCATAATTTTGAAATAACAAGCCATTATGAATACATGCAAAATTGATACTTTAAACTAGTTAAGGAACACAACACACTTATTAAACAAACCACACACACCATAGACTAACCTAACCTATAAAATACCAAAACTCATCTCCATAATAAACAACAAACTGATTCATACACAAAACACAAACCCTAAAACAAAAAACTCAAAGAACAAAGCACAGCACAACACAATCAAATACCTGAAAAACTTATTTTGTTTTCTGCAGCCAAAGAATATAGCACAACTACCAAAACAAAAATAACAAAAGAAAATTTCAAAAACCCTCCCTTTAATAGACGCACAATCATAGACCCTAAAACAAAAAACTCAACAACCACCATTAATGACCACAAAATCCCATTTTGCACTACACACCCAAAGAACTTAACTATTGAAATGAAAATAAGACAAAAAAACCACAACAACAAAATGAATGACATACCTCTATAGACGACGACAAAGCCACTGTCAGTGACTACCAGAAGGCAACGCCTGCAACAATCTGATGACGATCACTTCCCCCAGGTTTCACTCGTACGAACCCTTCATTTCCCTCCACTTCTCCCTTACATCAAAATGCCACTTCTCCTTCCAATGGATTTCTTATTTTGCAAACCAAGAGGCATCCCTCAAAACGACGTCATTTTGAAAGCAATGCCACATTAACATCCTACTTAGCAAGTAACGGACACGTCACACAATTCTAATGGACCAAAACAAGACACTTTAAAAGCTTAAAGAACCATAGTTAAAACTTAATGTGTCACAATGAAACAATTACAAAATTTAATGAACTAAAAGTAACATTAAACCTAAAAAGGGAAAAGAAAAAGACACTGAAACAAAACATTTTATTAATTTTATATTACAAAACATCATTATTTTGTGTAACATCAATGTTATCAATTTCATATTTCCTCTGATTTCAAATATTAGAGAAAAAAATTTATTCACACAAACTAAAAAAGTTAATTAATCATATTTAATTATACTAATTTCAATGATTTTTTTAACTTATCTTTCATTGGAACTTGATAAAAATAAAGATGAGTCATTAAAACTAACACTATAATTAAATGAATTTATTTTAGAGATAATAGTGATATGATAAAAATTAGTTTAAAAAATTGTATTTAAGATCAAGATTTTTTTTATATATATTTAAGATCGAGAGCAGTAATATATTGTGACATTAAATTTGATGGATATATTTATATTTTAATTATTCGTTTTGTCTTCTTTCCCACACATCACATTCAATCGACTTTTTGTCCATTCAATGTGTATTTGCCGCGTTTCCACATGTGGAAGTGGATAAGAATCTTAGCCAATTGGATTCATCTGCTTTTCTTTCAAAGGAATGAGGAATAAGTTAAAAATTTGAATAATGAAACCAAAAAATTACCAAAGGCGAAAGTCCCTTTCGTGGAAAGGTCAAGCTGGATAGTACAATACGCATAAAAATTCTCACCCATTATCCTTTTGTGGGCACATGTTATGGACATATTTAGATAAATTTTTTTAGAAATATTTTAAAAGGAAAAAATGAGATAATTTTTTTATAAATAATAATAAATTTTTTATTAATTAATTTTTAGAAGTTTATCAATATAATTTTTTTAAAAGATGAGATAATATTTATAAATGAACTAATGAAAAATTCATTTTAACTTATGGAGAAGCTTATTTCATTTTTTTTCTTGTTATTTTCTTTTTTTAGAAGTATTTCTAGAGAAACTTACATCTAAAAAAGTTTGTTTAATTTACTGGAAGAAATTTATTATTATTATTATTATTATTATTAAAGTTATTATAAAAAATGTTTATATTCCTAAAGAGAAAGAGGACAAGGATAAAAAGTATAAGACTTGAAATTGAGGACTTGTTTAATAAATTTAAAATATTAATTAATTTTATTAATGATTTATTTTTGTTATAAAACTTAATTGATTATTTTTAATGATATTATTACATCTACCAACATTTTTTATTTATAATATTCTTCGAACTCTAAGATTTACTTAACATATTCGAATACCTTTCAGACCAAAAATATATTGTATGCATTCCTAGTAATTTGTTTCCTAATCAAATTAATTTCCGTATATCCATAAAAAAAAATGTGTCCAGAAAAAGCATTATTATCAAATAGGTCTACCTGTACTTGAAAGTGAAAGTTAAATTTTGGTTATTCACCAAATTCGTCTTATTCCGCTAATTATGGATGGTCGGTTATTAAATAATCAATCAATTGATACACATTAAAGGTCAATTCCCAAATACATAATTAAACGCAACAAGACAATTATCCTAATGAAAAGGAAATACGTTCAATAACATTAACAAAAATGGAAAAACACATAATCAACTTTCAAGATCTACTTTGGTAAAAAAAAAAAAAAAAAAACAATATATCAAGATCTACCATGTATATAGGGTTTGTTTGTTACGACCCTTTTGGCCCAATAATCACTTTTTTTAAAAAAAATCATTTCTTTCTTAAATAATAACTTACTTCCTATAAAACATCCTACTTTTAGTTTTAGTCATATAAAGTTTTGTTTTTGTTTTTCCTTTTAAATTTTATTTATTTTATCTTATTCTTAATATGAAATAACAACATTAATTGATAATGCAATAGTGATATTAATATTCTATTAACTTGTCACGTTATTAAATAATATAATAAAACACTCGAGCATAATTGTTTTTAATAAATTATTTTTTAAATCTTCATATATTCATTAAGAATGTTAGACTAGTTGATAAAAGTTTAAAAATAGTTTATTAAAAAATATACACGGCTAGTTATCTCATCAAATTTAAATGTAATTAAACTGGGGGTTAGTTAATGCTTAACGAAATGGATGTCACTTGATTATTTTTTGTTAATTAACTATTGCTACTTGATGAGTAGTGGAAGTAGGTTAAAAGCATGACAGAAATATTCCTTTTACCTCATGTACGTGAGTGCTTAAATATAAGAAGTTGGTTTTAATTTCATTTTATAGATGATTGATGTAATTTATAACTCATATTATAA
>PYAF01000004.1:846756-859734 GCA_007407185.1 Glycine tomentella
TTAGTTAATGCTTAACGAAATGGATGTCACTTGATTATTTTTTGTTAATTAACTATTGCTACTTGATGAGTAGTGGAAGTAGGTTAAAAGCATGACAGAAATATTCCTTTTACCTCATGTACGTGAGTGCTTAAATATAAGAAGTTGGTTTTAATTTCATTTTATAGATGATTGATGTAATTTATAACTCATATTATAAATTAAATTTTATAATGACTTAAGATATTTACAAAAGATTTATAAGATTATTAATTACTTTCTCTGTAAAAGATAAATAAGTTAGTTAATTTTAATTAAAAAATGTATTATTGGTCATGAGAAAATGAATAGGGGTAGTTTATTCATGATATTAGTTTATTCATTTTTGTCAATAATCATATGACTATGTTTGAAGAATAGGTTTATCTGTAAGGACTAATAAAAGAAAAAAAAAGAAGGAAATATAAAATATTTATAATGAGTAAAATTAGTCTATGTATAATTTTTTTAATAAACTAAAGTGTTTCAATTTTTTTAAATTATTTTTACTTATTTTATGAAAGAAGAAATAATTACACGAAATTACTATAATGGTTAAAAAAATATAGGAATGTTTGTGTAAGACATCTTATAAATGATTAGTTAAATTTACCTTTTTTTTTCGTAGTGCTTAGGGAGAAGTATTCAAGCATGACCATATATAGTCATTAAGGGTGACAAATTAATCTAAGATTTTTTCTTAAATAAAGTCTCATATTAAAGTCTTGTGGATGACAAATACGTGATTGAAAGGAAAAGTCTCATAAAGGTGATCAATTAAATTTTTAACAAAAATTAATCATAAATAAAATTTATGGATATTTCATATTAATATTATGATAAAAACAAAATAAATCAAGATTTGGACATGCAATAACGATACTGTAAAATAACATTGGCTATATATGAAAACTTTCCACCTATAGTTTCCTGACAAAATTTCGAGACAAATCAACTTTGCACTCGTCATTTCTAGTCACGGATTTATATTTCAGACCTTATGATTCAATTTTAAGTACAGAACTTGTAATAAATTTCTGTCTTCAAATATACATTATCTACATACAAACCAAAGTTAATTCATGTTATTATGTAAGCTGAAATGGTTCTATTTGTACAGCAATGCATATTTTTCTTCCAGTAGGTATCACAAAAGATACAAGCATATGCCACACTAAAATTGAAAAGAAAGAAGATAATAATACATATAAATGCATATGTAATAAAATGAATTTTTTTAAAACCGATTTGATTTGATTAAGTTTAGTGGCTCTTATACATCTATTATGATTCATTTCTTTTATTTTTATGTTTTCTTCCAGAAAGTATTTAAGACTTTATTTGACATTCAACTAATTTTTTATTCTTGAGATCAATCTATTTTGAAATAAAGTGATATTTCTATTCGTGACTCTATATTCAAATGAAGATTAAATCTAAACTTTAATTAAATGACTTAAGTGACGAATCATGTACTTTGTGCCAACAACTTTCGGAATAAGGTTTATGTAGGTATATATGCGCATGGTTACTGTAGATAAATGTGTTCCCTGTTTATAATGACTTTTGGTTAATTTGGAGGTCACAATTGAGTGATATATTATTCGGTATTTTGTTTTCTTTGCCAAGAGGGTGAAATAAAATAGAAAAAGAAAAGAAAGGAAAAAACTATAAAACTTCATGTCATTGTCCATAGAAGTCATCTATATATGGTGGAAACAATCGCTTCACAAAACAATGTCGTTATTTTGCATCCAAATCTTACTGACTTTTAGAGGTTACAAAGAGTTTCTTTTTGTACTTAGTGACAGTGTATATGGCACCCCTTTTATTTTAAGTATATATAGTTCACGACTTTTGGTATCTCCGTTAGGTCGTGCTTCCAATTTTGTTTGTTTTTCTTCGGTATTTGCTATTTCACATGAGTGTAAAAATTTGATTGAGGATTACTTTTTAATAAAAATATAATTTGAAATAGTAAATATGTTTGTATTTATTCACTTTAAAAGAGTTTTGTCTCTTTCTTTTCCTCTTCTTGTGTATAACACTATTCTTTAATTGTTTTTCTAATTAATCAGTGCTATTAAAATTACTTTTTAATTAATCAAAACTAATTTTGTAGTTATAATATATACATATGCATTATTAAAACATTATATTCTCTAACTAAGTCGAAGTAGTATTTTGTTTCGTGTATTAATAGGCATATCAATATTGTGACTTTTAAACTTGTTTAATTAAACTATTGAATATACGATTAGATTCTAACGATAAACCGGATAATCTATAACTGAGAAACTTGTTGTGGGACCAGTAAATTATTGCCTCATTGTGTGAAATAGAATTGTTTAATTTGTTTGGATCCTTCTAATTATTGAAGCTAATGATACAACGCTATGTTTGTTAATTAAGATGCATGAATTAATTTAATGAATCGCGTAAACTTCGCCTAAATAAATACATAATCGTGATACGTTCAATAAAAGCAGCAACAACATATATATAACTGAGTGCATGGTTAACAACTACTACTATATTCTTTTTATTTTATTTTAATAACTTTTTTTTATAAAAAAATAAAATTTAAGTACACAAGAAAAGCTAGAAGATATCGATAACGGCACAGTTAGCCAAACCCCCAACAGTAGGAGCCAAGAGAAACAGCACACCTCATGGGAAACATGCACTCTCATCAGTCGGTGATTATTTCTCTTTTGTTTTATTTATTTTTTTATTACTAATATATTATACATATACTTTTTTTTTTTTTAACTTGTAAAAATATGTTAGAGCCAATATAATGTAAGAAAGATAGGTATTAATCATATGGATACTTATCACTTGGATCGTATCAATCTCAATGTACTTCTATTGTCGTGATTCTTATGAAAACTGAATTGAATTAATTTGCAAGGTTTTGATTATCAAATTAATTTAATTATATTTCGATCTATGTCATATATATATATATATATTTGTTTTATTTAAAAAAATATTTTTAATTAATACTAGTACTTAAAATTAAATGTAAGAAAGGTTTAGATGTCTATTTCTATTATATTAATTTTTTAAAAATTAATATTTTTAATTTTTCAATTTTTAGTTTGTTAATATTTTTATTTTTTATTCAATTAATCAACCCATTAGTACGTTTCCAAAAAAATGAACCCATTAAATTCAGGAATTGAGTGAATTGACGTTTTCTTAACTTATGACAAAAACACGTTAGATTGAGTAACTAACTTAATTGAGTCAATTCATGTGATTTGACAGATGTATTTTAGGGACAAGGGACAAACATTTTATCCTAATCCTTTTAAAAGGATATTTACACTGTTCCTATTTTTTTTTATTAGTGATATATTTTTTATTAAACTGATAAACTCTGGTCTTACACGATTTTTTCCACACAAATGACAAAAACTACTTTTGCATTTATTCTATGGAAATCCACCCAGTCCAAGAATTAATGGTTCGTTTCAATAGGCATGTAGTCTTACTCTTACCCCAATTCGATTCACTGGTATTAACTTTTGTTTTTTGGAGTACATTGTTTTTTTTTAATGCTAGCTAACTAGTGTTCATAGAGTTAAAAAAATTAAAGAACTAAAAATAAGAAAATATTAAAATGCATAAAACTGTGTTTTTAATTATTTTTTTATACATTTTTTTATGATTTACATTTTAAAAACTTTCTTCTTTTAATTTTTTAACTATCTACTTTAAATACACTGGTTAGCAAGATTTTTTTTTTTTGAGAAATTACTATTTTGTTTATTTTAAGGAGCATTTTTAAGGTTTGTATTTTTTTACATGCGTTAACTTTGCTTGCAGGTGAGTTGATGCAGATTTGGGTTCAAACAAATATTACATTTATGATTTACTTTGTAACATACTTTTTTGATACAGAGGAGGCTAGAAGTCAGCAGCTGATGAAAATAAACTTCCCAGGAATCTATTAATAACAACTTATAACAAAAAGAAGGAGCAGCTTCAAATAAGTGAACAACAAAAGAAAGATCATGACCCTTACCCGGGGAAAAAAAAAATTAAAATATAGCAATTTTAATAAAAATTATAAAAATATTGTAGTTTCTAAATTATTTACAATTGTATAGCAATCAATCACGTTCTTCCTAGACGTATTCAATCACGTCCTCCCCAGGCGTGACTCACCATGTGGTGACACGTGTCATTTTGTAGAGCGATGTATATAAATTTTGGAAAGTCATAATTTTTGAATGGAATGTTCGATTGAGGCGAAACTGGTGGTCACACGTTCGAAATTGAGAGGAGAAGCTTTAAGCAAGTCCTAAAAGGACTTGGTCAATTTTTTTTCCAAAAGATATCTCTAAGTACCTCAAAATTACGATTTAATCTTTGAACCTTCAAAAAATTTCTTGGTTTCTAATTTTTTATTTATTCAATTAGTGAATTGCATGCTATTTTTTATTTTTCTAATTACTTCTCTTAATTTCACTCAATCGGACATTCCAGTTAAAAGTCGCAATTAATTAAAAAAGCAACAATAACACTAACTGGAAAAACTCCCATTTCAAATTGGAGGCTGTGTTAAGAAACTTCCAATTCTGCCTGCCTGGGGCTTAGTGAAGTTCACAAAAGCGTAACCCTTGTTCATCCTAGTTCTGCAAAGCATGAAATTAATCATCAATAAGCAGTTTCCACACACATCACGTAAAAAGAGAGTGAGAGAGAGAAAGGCTAGCTAAACATAAGGAATTCGAAATTAGAAAAATAATTATAAAAATAAAAAATAGCATGCAATTTACTAATTGAACAAATAAAAAATTAGAAGCCAAGAAATTTTTTGAAGGTTTGAAGATTAAATCGTAATTTTGAGGTACTTAGAGACATCTTTTGGAAAATTTTTTTTTGACCAAGTCCACTTAAAGCTTCTCCTCTCAATTTTGAGCGCGTGGCCACTAGTTTCGCTTCAATCGGACATTCCAATCAAAAGTTATGACTTTCCGAAGTTTATATACATCGCTCCGCAAAATGACACGTGTCTCAAAATGACACGTGTCACCACCTGGTGAGTCACGCCTGGGGAGGACGTGATTGAACACCAATCACGCCTGGAGAGGACGTGATTGAACACGTCTAGAAAGGGCATGATTGATTGCTATATAATTATAAATAGTTTGGAAACTACAATATTTTTGTAATTTTTTATTAAAATTACTATATTTTAAATTTTTTTCCCTCTTACCCGTCAAAGCATAAGCAACACAATTACCTTTCTAACATTATTTATTATGCATATAGATATGTTATGCTATAAATAAGCAAAAGAAATAAAGCCTGTCAAAAAAAGTAAAAGAAGTAAAGAAAAGAGAAAATGTTTCGCACTATGATATAATATATTTATCTTGGTTTTTCTTTCTCACAAAAAAAATGTTTCTTATTAAGTTTAGGGCTTAATTTTCTCCAAGATACTCAAGGTAAAGGATAGACCCCTTCTAATTAGGTTTTGCTCTATTAAGTATTAAGGGCATGTTTAGATGTTAACTTCTTTAGAAGTATTTCTAGAAGAGAAAAGTAAGAAGAAAAAAATGAAATGAGTTTTTCCATAAGTTAAAATAAGTATTCCATTAGCTAATTTATAGATGTCATCTCATCTTTTAGAGAAATTACATTGGTGAGTTTCTACAAATTAGCTAATAGAGAGCTTATTTTTACTTATGGAGAAGCTCATCTCATCTTTTTGCTCTTATTTTTTTTTTCTAGAAGTATTTCTAGAGAAGCTTACCCAAACAGACCCTAACTAGAGTAAAGAATCAAACTTTCAACCTCTTGCTTAAGGGGCTGGAGTCCTTGTCACTCATACCTAGGAGTGGGTCAAAAAAATTGAATTGAACTGAACCGACGCTGAACTAAATTGAACTGGTAAAAAATAATTGAACTTTTTCAATAAAAATTGATTTGAACTATTGTATATTTCAGTTTCAAAAACCTGAATTGTTTCTAAATTAACAATTAATTGGACTGTGAACCAAAATGAGAATTGTTTTTAGATTAACAGTTAAGCTAACTTTGAACCGATATGAGATCTACCTCTTAAAAAAACTCACATGACAACGTCCACTCTCAAATTGTGTCAGTGTCATAGCTTAGTTGATTCCCCTTCCTTATTCCTTTTATCTTTATTTTATCAATTAGTAAAGTAGCACAACCATTATATCCATCTCTTTTATTCCTTAAGTTTGCACCAAAACTTGTATTTTTACATTCACCAAACTACGCAATAAGTTCAATCAACTAAATGTTAATATCTTAAAAAAAAATTAATATTACTTTTTTAGGAGAGGAAAATGTTAATATCTAGGAAAAGTGCTATTTTTTATATAAAAAAATGATTATATTTTTGTATTCTAAATGTAATAAATATTTTTAATGTTGGAGTATTTAAAATAGAAATTAATAAAAAATAAAAAAATCTTCTCATAGATGTTTTCAAAACAAATTATCAATTTAAAATAGTTTTAAACAATTCAAAGAAATTTGAAATAATTCGAAGCAGTTTAGAACAATTCGAAGTAATTTGGAACAGTTTAGAGAGCAATTCAGTTCAAATTGATTCAATTCAATTCGAACCATCTCTAAAATAATTCAGTTTAGTTTGTCTGAATTGTTTGACACTTCAGTTCAATTTGAACGAATTACAAATGCAGTTTAAAATAATTTATGAGAGTTCAATTCAGTTTAGTTCGAATTGGATAACTCCACTCATACCCACTTGAGGCGGTATAATATATTATCTTATTTCATTTATTTTAAATTTACATATGTACAATGATCTAATTATTAAATTTTAAAAGTAATTATTTATATAATGGTATTTTAACTCCTATATTGCACAAGTCAACTTTAATATCTAAATTTTATGATTATAATTAATAGTTAATTATCGTAAAAAATATATACATTTTTTACATCATATAATTAAAATGAATAACAATGAACATAAAAATTGTAAGGACAAATACTTATATCATAAATACATGAATATTTGAAAAGGGATAAAAGGATTTTGAAGAAAATAAACCAACAAAGTAGTAAAACATTTAAAGAAGAAGAATATAATATTTAAATTTTGAAAATAAAATATGAATATTCAAAATTTGTTTTCTAATATTCAATTACAACCTGTTAAACATTTAAGTGGATATTAAAAACATAAAAAGTTATGATTTCTATGTTGGTAGTTAGTGACACTAATGATGATTATAACGGTGATGACAATAATGATAGTGAGAATAATAAAGACAAATGGTGACAAGAATTCCTACCTTAGGATAAAAAATATATTACATAAATAAAATAAGATAACAAATCATATCTTATTGATACATCGAACAATTAATTATAATAATCTTATTGTATCTTAACCACTAAATAAATCTTAAAATTCTCATCATTCTTGTCACTTTTTGTATAAAAAAAATATTTCCTGTAACGTATAACATTTTGAGCCTCATCTTTATCCGTTTCACTCTTATGTCCTAAAATAATGAGCAAAGTGCTGTACATAGCTGGCCTCATCAATTCGTTGTCCTCAAGAAGGATGTGTGGTACATTTAGATAGGGAGGGACACCTAGTTTTGTGGGGCATATTTTGTTGGTTTCTTTATGCTAAGCTTGAAAAAACAGATTGAGAAGCTTATTCACATGTGACTGAAAGGAATGGAAAGACATGAAAAGATAGCATATCGTAGAGCAAATAATGAAGGGCATGCATAATTGCTCGGGCCAGAAGGACTGAGGAATGGCAAGATAAACAAGCATATCCGAATAACCTACGTGTATATATGCTAAAGATATTTTAACTTATCTTTTTTGTCTTTGGAACTTTTTGCCATTGTAATCCAACTTAAAAAGTATATATACTTTCTTGATAATTATTGAGCTAATGAATCACGAAAGAGGGTGAAAAAAAAGAAGGAAATACTCAAGTGAAGTGTTGTTATAATCGTCCACACATATGGAGATGTGCGTTATTGCATATCAATGTTAGCAAATTAACGGTGCAATTTCTAAAGCATCAAGTGAAAGTATGGGGGCATCATTATTAGAATAAAGCAAGATACTGATTATTGACATTTAATGAGATCGTAGAAAATGGGGAGGAATGCAACTTGCTAAAGTTTAGTTGAAAATGTGAGTGGAATTTATGGTTATGCTAAGAAGAACTTGTCTATCATCTCGGGGTAACGGATTTTATTTTGTTCAATATGCCTAATAAGATTTCACTCACGAAACTTGTACTATAAAGAAATAGTAAAGTAAGGGATGGTGTGTATGTCTGTATGAACAAAATATCAAGTTATGGCTTTCCTGCAGGAATCAAAGATCCTATGCCAAACCCCCAATAATGGAGCACATGAACTTCTCTTTTCTTTCTTGTTTTTTACTCTAAACTGTTTATTGTAAGGGGAGACTCTCCCTATTTTTTAAGGTCACGGCTAACCACCGTATAATATAACCTAACAAAATAGAATTTTATTTCTCATGGAAACCCAAACCTGAAAACTCCATGGCAAGCACCCAATACTGTGGACCCGCTTGATAATTAAGGTATTAAGGTAAGTAAAATCATCATTTACAAGTAATAATATAAAAAGACTTCAAAATATCAGCCTATAAGATTGTAGAAAAGTACTGGTTGAATAAATTCTTTGCTTACTTAAGTTGATAAATTTTTAAAATTAGAGAAATAAAATCATGAATCTATTATTTCCTTCCATTTAATGTTAAAATTCAAATTCAAATTCAAAATACACAATAATAAGAAAGATATAACAAAATATGTGGCAAATTACAAATTGTAAAAGATAAATAGACTATTTTATCTCAATTTATTGCAATTACCAATGGTAAAAAAAATCCTTAATTGTTTCAATAATTTAATTATTAAATTATTCTTATTTCGAGCGAGAATAAAATAAGTAAATTGAATAGAAAAAAATGAGTGCAAAAAATTATGTTTAATTTTTTCTCTAAGACTTCTTTACTTTGATAAACATAAAGATATCATATCGTCCTTTTCATGTATTTCCTGGGAACTCATATATAAATATAAAAGTGGCTTTAGATCTTAGAGTTAAATATAAATAAATTTAACTAATTTTACATCTATTTAATGATATCATTTCTAAAATACCATTTATTTAACTGTAACTTTATTTTATTAATGATATCAAATTCTAATAAAAAAATATTTTAAAAATACTTATATTTTTTACTTGAAATTAGTAAAATTAAATAATTTTAATTAATTTTTTAATCAATATGAAAGTAATTATTTTTGTTTACAAAAAAAGTAGAGGAAGTATTAACTTATTTTTTATTTTTTTTCCTTTCCGGGTTTAATCACCTAAAGACTAAAGTTCTCAATGGTGTCTGTCCACAAAACCATTTTTAACTAAAACAAGAGAAAAAGACTTTCATTGTTTCATTGGTTTGACAAACCCCAAAGCAATCACTATCATGGCCTCGTCACTTTAAAAATGCAAGCCAAGAAAAAAATTCCTCAAATAATTCTAGCGTGCGGCGACACGATGCAGTTGCGTGTGCAAAAGCTCCCCTTGCATCGACACAAATAAAACATTGTAATTACAGCTTTTCCCTTTCTTTGGACAATGACTTCCAACTATAGAATAATTGTGCGTATGCAATTCATTGGTACAATCATAGTTTAGATAACCCAATAGGGTGTGGTTTTAGTTCAAGTTCAACTTTGTGAGATTTGGTCTTATTTGATTAATTAACTCTTGCGGGTTAAATTATTCACATTTGTATGGATTAGATTAGTTGGGTGATGGGCAGGAGAAAAGGTTTGTTAAGAAATGTATTAAATCCGTGACCTGATTAGTAAAAATAAAGCAATTAATTAACTAATCTAGAATAAGTTGAATCTCAATCACACTCCACATCATTTCCATATTAAAGAATACATAATTTTATTTCTTTTCACACCACTCATGTTGCACGAAGATGTGAAAGAATTTTTAATTTTTGAAAGAAATTATAACTTATAGGACCAGTAAAACAGATAAGAACCTCTGAAAAGATCTTCATTCTTCGAACAATAATTCAAAATTGGGGATATACTTGGGGGAAAGATATGGAAGTGAGGAGTTGTGCAAGGTAGATAAAAGTATTACTATTATTGGCTTCTGCATCAGTTCTAGAAGATACAAATTCCTGACAAAATAAGGTGAAATTATTGTCTAGACTTGAATTTGCACCGATAAATAGTAGACATTAATTGGTCGTTTTTTTGGAGGATAAGGTCAAAACTTTTAGGCTGGGGCAGTCCCTAATCGTTTGTACTTTGCTTTGGATATTTTCATTAAATGGTGTGGGAATTTGAATCATTTGACTACTCTTTTGGTTTTGAGGATTTTTCTTCCCATGCTTACAGCTACGGAGACGTTTAGAATTTTGCAAACCAAGTTAGGAGGAAGAATATTCTCATATTCCACATTAAATACCAGTAACAATCAGTTAGCTATTGGTTACTTATTTTGTTTTTTGGGGTAATATAATGTTATTTAGTCGTGGAGTACTCTGCCTTTTTCATGATATCGTTGTGTGTTTGGCTTACTTGATTTTTTGTTCAGTTGAAAAACCAAGAAATTATTATTTTAAAAGGGATTTTTGTTTCTGCAACATCAATAGATAAATAAGAAAAATATCTAATTCAAATTTAAAGAATGATAACACACACACATATATATTAGAATAATTTTTACACATAAATATAAATTATATTATTAATTAAAATTAAATCAATATTTAAATATTAATTATAATTTTAAATCATATATAATATTTTTTATAATTTAAAGAAAAGTAGCTACATAAATACAATACAATTTTTTATAATTTAATTCAAGTTATATTTTTTAATAATTTCTTAATTTGTAAAAAATATAAATTAATTTTTTATATAAAATTATATGTAATTTAAACGAAACAATAATTTTTATTATTTGATTACACACAAAAACATTAGCAATCCTAACACTACAAAGATGATATTCACAACTGATCCACAGATCAAATATTAGAAAATTTTCATACCACATTAGCAGCAGGAAGGGTTGTTATTGGCTTCTATCACTATTCAAAAATTTTAAATTTATCCTCACTGCTCAATGAAATCATGTTTTTCTTGCATCAAGGGATGCGAAAACTATTGTTTAACGAAATTTTTATTTTGTTATAATGTTTTTGCACCCTTTCATAATAGAATCGTAATTTTATTATGCATCTTGGTTTATGACAAAATTGTATAATAGAATAACGATTTCGTTATAATTACATTTACATCTCATGCAACACAATGGAGTGATTCCATTTAACAAAATTATAATACAACGAATTCTGTTGTGCTATAGCTGATATTTTTTATTGGCTTAAATATGTTTTTGATTTTCACGATTTTGTTATTTTTGGCTTTTATAAATTTATTTTTTTAATTTTAGTCTATGTAAATTGACATTTTTTCAATTTGGGTTCTTATAAGTTTATTTTTTTTTATTTTCAATCTTTGTTTGTTTGTGTCTTTTTAATTTTAGTTCCTTTAAGATTTTAATTTTTTTTCATTTATAGTCTCATAAACTAAAATTGAAAAGATACAAACTTATAAAACTAAAAATGAACAAAATATCTTACAAGAACTAAAATTGAAAAACGTAAATTTATAAAGATTAAAAGAGAAAAAAAAAATTACGGGCACCAAAATTAGAAAAAGTACGAACTTATATGAAAAACATATATTTATGTTTTCTTATTTTTTAGCATCCATTTGATATTTGAAAACTTTTCAACAATTAAATCAGCGATTTACTCGAAAAATAAATATGAAATCTTTCATTTGGGCCATAAATTCGTCACATATTTTGAATAAGAATTCAAAAGGGTGAAGTTGGGTTGGGTTGGGCTGGACTAGTTAGACCCAATCGTACGAGTTCTCTATATATAAACCCTATTTATCCCTAAAACCCCCGCAACTGAATTAGAGTTTTTTGCTTCCAACCCTGAGTCTGAGCTGAAAATTTTTATTTTTTTCCATAATTTTTGTTCTGAATTTCAATTATAGCAGAAACGCCATAGTGTGTGTTTGCCCATTCGTTTTTCTCCCGAAAACCCTTTTTCTCTGTTGATTTGGGGGAACCTACAGTAGCAACCTAATCTCTTCTGAAAATTTGATTTTGATTTCTGGGTTTGCGTTGTTATGCAAATTGATGAAATGGGTGTGTGTTATGTTTAACCGTGATGAGCCCTACAGACCTGTAATGATTTTGCGGGTATGATCGCAAGCATTAATGAACATCTAAGGGACTTAGTTATGTTTGTATTTGTTCCAAGCTTTTCAATTGTTGTTGCTTGTCAAATGTATACGGTTTTTTATTATCTTTTTATATTTGAATTCAATTTGTGTGTGTTGATGGAAGCTAAAAGGCTTCAAATTTGCTTTCTCAAATTGTGTTTCACTGTTTGGAAATGTTTTAGTAAATTATTTGTGTTGATATTTTGGGATCAATATAATTCAATAATTGAGGTTGAGGTTTTGAAACACTTGGCATTGAGTTGTGATGTATCAGAGGATCCAATTTTCTTTGTTGGTGATGGTGTCTTGAATTCTACTTTTGGTTTATTGACATGGGGTATTGAAGTTTTGTTTAAATTATTATAGCTTTAGAAGATTATGATGAAGCAAAGTATATAATCCAAGACTTGATCTGAGATATTCGAGTGATGTAAACCTTCTTTTTTGCTTCTGAATCTAACCCGGTTCTGTACTTTTTCATCTGGTCTTAGTTTTTCCACCTTAAATAGTAGAACAGATATTTTGTGTGTTTATACATACATACATACATATATATATATATATATATATATATATATATATATATATATATATATATATAT
>PYAF01000004.1:867111-911456 GCA_007407185.1 Glycine tomentella
CTTCAATGAATAATTATTGTTGATTTAAGGAAACTTTACACACAAAAGAAGTCAAATATATATTTTTAGTTAAATAAATTGTTCTTTCACATATAAACCTAATACAACCTTACACCATTATATAAGCATGGGTCTAGAAACCTTATAAAAAGGGAACTGTTTTTTTTTTTTTTTTTTTATCTAATAACAATAAACAAACAACTAATTTTATACAATTATGTACTAGTTAACATTAACCATTATAATAACAAAAAATATAAAAAAATTATATAATTTTATACTAATTATATATATATATATATATATATATATATATATATATTTGTGTGTGTGAAGTTTTGAGGGAGGGTGAGGAGTTCGAATCCTTGCTCACCCAGGATTCATTCCCGCGTCAACTGAGTTAATGAGTTAATGCCGTAAGCAAATTAATTGCTACACCGGATGATAATCGAATGTTTCAATAAATCCGACGCAAGGAAAATACAATTGTGATACCTTGCTAAGTTTTGCAAGTATATTGATTAACCTTCTCTAATGACACACGGGAAAATAGGCCTGCATGCATTAGCCCCTTGAAAACCTTACAGTAAATTTAGTAAAAGTATTTTATTTTGATTGACAATAGTGGGAAATGTTTGACTTTTACTATAATTATTTTCATTTTTTAATCACAAATTATTACGTGTAATAAGATAATTGGTTTTTACAATATTTTAAAAAAATATAAGTAAAATAAATCTTGATAAGTTTATAGTGCAAAATATAATAAGACTGCAACAACAATTGATTAGATTCTTAATGAAAATGATGTCAACTATACTGAAAGTTACTAGAAATCTAGAATGGCTTTGGAATAACAATAAAAACGTCTGCGTTGTTGCTTACTCCACTTATGCTTAAGCAAACTCATTACATATAGATATAAAATACAAGTCCCAAAGGTTGCATTAAATTTATAATAACATATATGAATGACTTTTTCATGAATAATAATAGCCCAGTCAAAGAGAATTAGCTAGCTATGGGAGGAACAAAGCAAAGGTAGTGATAGAAGTGATGAAGGAGTAAGCTAGGATTATGATTTCTGACGTTAACGTACGTTGGTGAATCAATTTCTAAATTAAGAATGTTTCATAACCAAGAACTGAATTGAGATGTGTACGTTGGAAAATGTCCACATCAGTGGCCAGCACATGAGATGGAATTGACCTTGGCAACGATCACCAACCCCAAACAATGAAAAATTATTAAATACTCTCAGACCATTATCTATATATAATTATGTTGACTAATTTTTATATAACATATATTTAAATTTTTAATTTACAAGAAAATTAATAACATAAAAATTACTTCATTCGTTCCTTTATAATTATCGTGAAGTAGGAACAGCCCCAGGACTCAATGACAAGGGCAAAATCAAATATATATGTAAGCAATAAATTCATACAAAACTTTCTAAAATAATTTAAAAAATTATAATGGAAAATACATTTAAATAGAAGATATTAAACATATTTTTCATTCTGAAAAAAACAAAGACTATTTTTAAAGACCTTAAATTACAAATGACAATAACAAATTTCATATGTCACCAAAAACTTTAATGAATTTATAATGAAAATTGATATTTATGTTAGTTATATCTTTCTTATAAAAATTCCTATTAATCATATTTTAAAAATGTATTAAATTTGAATAAGTTATGTTACTCACTAAATTATCTTTTAAAACAATAATAGCCAATAACTATTGAAAAATAATTTGCATCGAAAAAGTTAAAAAATTGAAGAAGAAAAATATTTGTTGCGACAATAACATGACTATAACTTTAGAAGCAAATTATGACACCTTTAGTATAACTTGATATATATCTAATTTGTCTTCCTACGATTTACATAGTACACAGATCTAGAACCCTCCACTTAGATAGAAAGCACAACGAAATCTCAAAATGCTAAGAATTAAGAATAAAGACAAAACAAGAAAAACAAAGAAATTATAGAAAAATGGTGATAAAAAAATAGAATATTTGTTGATGTGTTTTAAAATTTAAGTTGTCATTCTTATATACAGTATTTATAAAGTTTGACCAATTGACAATTTTATTTTCTACAATTATTTATAAATTTTAAAATAATATAAATAATAATAATGATAATAAAAGAAAAAATTATTTGAAAGAAAATAAATAATACTCAAATATTTTATCTAAAACAAACAAAAATATAACTATCTCTATAACAAATATTATAAAAAGAATAGAATATTTTATTAAAATATGAAAATGATAAGCTATAGTTAAATAATATTATTTACATACTTAAATTTCCAAAGAAAAATAATTATCTAATTATATTTTTTAACATTACCTAATATAAAAACTAAATTGAGAAAAAATCAGGAATGGTTGCCGTGGGTCCGCCCCTGCGTGTAATAAAAAATTATTTTAAATAATTATTATTTTAATTTTTAATGTTATTTTTTCCACTTATATTTTTTATAAATTAATGATGAGTTACAAAATCTAAAAATGAATTAATAATAATTTAAAGTTATTTTTATAAAATTATTATTTTATTTCATCTATTTATTATTTTTTTGTTTATATAAAATAACTTAGAATAATTTTAAAAAAATAATTTAAAAAAATTATTTTAGAATGGAGGGAATACGTGTTATATAAAAATTAATGGGATGTATAATAATCTCAAACGATTTAATTAATGTTGTAATTTTTCTTGAACAGCAGTTGCCAGCTGCGCTCAAAACCGAAAAAATATATTAAATTCTTAATTAGCCAACAAGGATGACAGTGCTTAAGTCAATTCTGCAATAAGGAAAATTAAGAGCTCCCAGAATACACATTCCACACAATTATTTATAATTTTGTATTGTTATCCTCTTTTCTATTTTTTTTATATAAAAAATAGTCACTTGTTTCAGTCAACGTTTAATTGTTCATAGCTTTTGATGCCGGTTTATGAGCAGTCATGTAAACTATTTTTAAAAGATTTAGTGCTACTATTAGTCGGCCATGCTTAACAATTCGGAGAGACTTAAGGTTAAGGAAAAAAAAATTCTTATTTTATGAATTCACTTAAATTTTGATGAATTCTTGATTGTTGCCTTTTTAATTTAAGTTGGTTTATGTTACTTGTTGAGTTTCAACAAAATTCGATCGAATTGTCTAGTATTCTTTTTCTTAGTGAAATCTTTAGTCTCCAAGTTTGAAATGGGAAAAGATACATGCAAAAAAAGACTTTTACGAACAAGTTAAGTGGTGCTTTAAGGTATCTTTTGTGTTTATGGTTGGGGTGAGTAAAACATATTTGAGAATCTTTTATCTGGGTCTATATATACCTGTTCGATGCAGAGATAGTTACACGATGTTCAGAGTCACGTTGGTGGGCTACTCCTCTATGCATCGTGGTTGAGTTCGCGGGTGATAATTGGGACAGTCACGAATCATACACATGAAAATCTCATGAGTCGAGTAGCTATCAAGTTCTTCAGACAATACAATAAAATTTATTATAATAATTTAGATTTTTATTTGAAGTTAAAGTAGAGGACTGTAAATATTAAAATAGAAAAAAGTTTACTAATTGAAGATCAGATTTCATCCTTTCATAAAAATAACAAGAACAATTATATATTCTAATTATCTTTTACTTATTATTTCACTTATTATATGCCGTTCAAAGAAAAATTCAGTTATTATATAAAGAAAATTCTGAATAAGACATATTGGGTATATTTATATTTTTATTTAACATTTTCTTTATGAAATAGGAGTATTAAGAAAAATAGTAGTAGTACATATAGAAATAGCCGACCAGTTTGCACGGCACAAATAAAAAGAAAGAAGCAGTCCATGCATAGCATGGTTGTGTTGAATCCAAAATTCTAGAGAACCGGCCATACAAATTAGAACGTGATTAATCCACGGGTGTCCCCCTATAGATGTGGTCAAACTGTCAAACATCAAAGAACGTTTTAACATTCAGATTTGACCATTCCTAATAACCACAACTAGAAAAAAAAAAAGGCTTCATTTTATCGGGGGAAAAAAAAAAAGAAGAAGCTTCATTTCTATCAAATATTTAATACCTTTTAGCTCAATTATTTTTTTTCTCTAAGTAGAAATAAAAAATAATTATTATGTTAGATAAAATATTTCAGATCATTTTTAATTTTTTTATTAGTTGAAAAACTTATTTAACGGTTTGATAAACATGTTTTTAGCAGTTTTTAACTTTTTTTGAAATGTTATTTTAAATAATATTTTTTAAAATGATAGTTTTTAACTTTTAATTTTTATATATTTTTTTAATTTTTATCTTCAATATATTTATCTAATTTTTTGGTTATCATTTTTAAACAAATCATTTTATTATCTTTTGTCATTTTATATTTTTAAGTCATTTTAATAACTAGTTTTATCGAACACTTATAATTTAATAAACTAATTTTTTAATTTTCACTTAACTTTTTAACTAATTTTGTCGAACATAATCATACCAAAAAATGTACACACTCACATCCTATTTAATCAATTGAATTAGATCCTTTAATCTTTTCATTCAATAATTAAGATAATACTTAAATATATTACTTCATTCGTTCCAAAATAATAATAATCTTTTAAGATTATGCATATTGATTAAAAAAACATTTAATTAATACAATTTAAACAAAACCATCCTTAATTTTTAATTACTTTTGTGATTAATTATCCAACTATCCACTGATGACAAATGTATTCAATCCTCCATCAACTTATTTCTATAATAAATGTCTCTTTCATTGCAGGTGCAAGTATTTATTGATCTTTTTAATTACATCTAGGTGTATTGTTAAAAAAAAAATAACTCAAAAAAGCTAAAAGAACTAGTATTATTTTGGAAAAAATTTAAAAACTAAGAAGACTATTATTTTGAAATCGAGGGAGTAATTTTTTTTACCACAATATTTTTTTAATATTTAACGGTCATTTAACCTAATAAATGCCACATGATAAACAAAAAAATTAGTAACTTCAGATATCTGAAAAATAAAAATGAAAATCCACTCTATTTAGTAATATTAAAATTAAAAATATATTTAATCCTAAAAATAATATGTTTCTATAAAAAAAAAAACTATTTAAATTAAAGCTATGAATATTGAATGATATGAGAAGAATTAATAGGAGAAAACAAAAATTGAATCCCAAATAAAGATAAAAGGGGTCCCCACTTTGACCAATCCTCCAGGCTCACACATTGTCTCCTTTAAATACTCCATTTTCTCTTCCCCTCTCATTATTACACAAACACAAATTGAAGAACAAAGAAGAAGCTTCATAGTTCCAACGTTAGCATCATCATCATCGTTATAATTGCAACATCAACATGTCTTGTTCCGTGGCAGTGCCCACTTCCCCTGTGTTCTCTTTCTACAACAACAATAACAACGTTAACTCTTCCACCGCAGAACCCCTCATGCTCTCTCTTCCCATTTCCTCTACGACGCCGTCTTGCTCCTCATTCTCTCCCTTGTTGAAGAGAAAGAGACCCGCCAAACTCGACATTCCCGTCGCTTCTATCGCTGTTGCTGTCTCGCCGGCGGCGGCGCCGTCGCCGGTGAGGGACGCCGTCGAGGTCGACGGACCTGGGTTTTCTGTGTTTTGCAAACGAGGAAGGAGGCATCATATGGAGGATCGTTTCTCCGCTACCGTTGATCTTGACGGTCAACCAAAACAGGTAATTAATTATTAAAAATATGAAGTTTTCTTCATTTTTTTTCTTCTTCTTCTTCTGGAGTTTTGGCTTGGCATTTGTTTAGCATTGCCATTGGAATCACTAAAAAAATCAATTACTGCTGATTTTTTTTTTCCACTTATTTTGAAGTCAACAAAAATTTTAGTGACAAATTTATTGAAAAAGCAACCATAAATTATTGTGACGGTTTTAAGTTATTCTAAACTACATTCAGGTACGTACATACTATTTTAATTAACCGATTCAAATAAATAAAAAAATAGTTTAGACGCTTTTAAAATTTATGAGCCTAATTAGTACTTTAATCTAAATTGTTGTCACTAATTTTAATTTTTCTTGTAGTGAATTTTGTTTCATATATATGCTTAATGGGCAAAATGGATGGATATGCACGCACGTGCATGCAATGAGTTCTAACATGGAATGTTACTTACTTGTTTCTTTTTAGGCCTTTTTCGGTATATTTGATGGGCATGGGGGAACAAAGGCTTCGGAATTCGCTGCACATAACTTGGAAAAGAATGTGTTGGAGGAGGTGGTTAGGAGAGATGAAAATGACATTGAGGAGGCAGTGAAGCATGGTTACCTCAACACAGATTCTGAATTCTTGAAGGAGGATCTTAATGGTGGCTCTTGCTGTGTGACAGCATTGATCAGGAATGGTAACCTTGTTGTGTCCAATGCTGGTGATTGTCGTGCTGTGATTAGCAGAGGGGTTGTGGCAGAAGCCCTAACATCTGATCACAAGCCTTCTAGAGAAGATGAAAGGGACAGAATTGAGACTCAGGTAATAATTTGTCTTTCAATCATGTTTTTTAATCTTCGGACTATAGACACGTGGTGGTTCAAGATTGTCTAATAGTAATTAATTTCTCTTCTTTTAAGTTTTTAATTTAACATTTAATTTGTTAATTTTTGTAGGGTGGCTATGTTGATGTGTGCCGTGGTGTATGGAGGATACAAGGGTCATTGGCTGTTTCTAGGGGAATTGGAGATAGAAACCTGAAACAATGGGTCATAGCAGAACCTGAGACCAAAGTTCTTAAAATTGAACCACAGCATGACTTGTTGATCTTAGCTTCAGATGGATTATGGGAAAAGGTATATACATATAGAAATTAATTAATTACAATTATTTTAATGGAGTGGTTTCATTTTGATAATTCTTGTATCATGCATGATATTGTTATTCAGCTATATATATTGGCTAATTAAGCTTCTATTTTTTGAATTTTGTTTCAGGTCAGCAATCAGGAAGCAGTAGATATTGCTCGTCCTTTTTGTGTTGGGAACAATAGACAACAACCTTTGCTGGCTTGTAAGAAACTCGTGGAATTATCTGTGTCACGCGGCTCTGTGGATGACATTAGTGTTATGATTATCAAATTGCAAGACTACGTTTGAAGTCTCGTGGGTACAAGAGAGAAGAAAGATTGGGAGGGTAAAAGGGAGCCTCCACCTTAATTAAATACTTCTTCATTCTAATTAGCCTTCAACAGTAGAATCAGTCAGAATATGATGAATGTGATTATGATTAAGGGAAAGAAGCTGGTAGCCTGAAATTAAGAGTACTTAATTTTTAATCTCTATGTATCGGACGAATGATAATGGTCGTTGATGATATTAATTAGCACTAACTTGAGTAATTATTTGGTAGATTAATGATGTTAATGTAATTAGCGTCTTTCGTAGTGTATAAAAGGGTTAAATTTTGTATCCGATCCAAATGCAAATTATCTCATTTGTTGTAATAAGTGTTAATTTATTTTGTATAATTCATGCTTCGTCTAATTGAAGTTACATTATCATCACTCTTTCTGGATACAAATTGAATGCCAAGTTGAAAACAATAATTCAAAGACTTAACCTTACAAGAGTAATAAGCAAACCAAGTGATCCTCTTTGTTTATTTACCCGACTATGAATATTGAAGATGGTGATTTTTTCGCTTCTATATAAGGTAGTTTTGAGTAATTGATTACCTAGTTGGTTCCAACTTCCAAATCCCATGTTCCCATGCCATCTCTTATAAGCATAGTCTTCTAAACAGAAGTACGATACATATGATCCCCTTTTACGTAGTCTTCTATGCGGCCATTTAGATTCATGCCTACCTGCTTTACCTCTCAAGATAAATAATAAAGTTGATCATGAGTTAGATAATATACTGATAATTTTCTGTAATTAACGGCCACTTGTTTGTGTAATTAGAGAATATTATATTTGGATTAATAAAGAGAGATGAACCATAAATTTTATTATTTACATAGTTTAAAATAGGATTAAATGACACAAATTTTCATTTTATTTTATTTCATTTAAATTTATTCATTTTTTGTTCGTATGAAAGGCAAACAGGAAATAAGTTTTATTTTTTTATTATTTTCTCTTCGATATGATATTACGGATGTCTTTCAATCTATTGAATCATAGACTAATTTCTTTCGCAGAAAGTGATTATCACGGGTTCAAGAACATTTCCACATGAAGAAAAATAAATATAAATTCTCCCACTAAATAAATAGTTTTCCACATATTTTTTTATTATAAAAATATTGAAATAATAATTAATATAATAAAATGATAACGTTGTTTTGTTTTAATTTCATTTAATTTTGTTTCATCGCATTTCTTGTATCATTAGAAATTTAAATGTCAAAAAGAACTTGACGATCCAATTTTTCTAAATAAAACTAGCTCATCTATGACGATATATAGTGTGTTTTATGTTGCAAATGAAGTTGGTTCATCCCTTAGTAATGGGACGATCCCTTTGTAATTCCTTTCCAATGAACAAAAAAAGAAGAAGTTGGCTCAAGTAATGGGATCAAACATTCAGAGTTTATATTATATGGATTTTTATTGGTAGGTGTTAGTATTTGTTTGTCTGAGTTTTAATTTTAATTATTTTTGTACATAAAATATTAGGGGGACAGAGGTTGGCATATTTCTAGGCCATAACATGCTACAAATACCTCAATACTTCTAGAAAGTAAAAAGAGTAACAGGTGTTGGATTACAAAAATAGCTTCTTCGTAATTCGTAATTCGTATCGCCTATTCTTCTAAAGCTAAATTGCCACATGAAAAGCATTCTATATTTTTGGTTGAAAATGCGCAAAGTCTTCACATGTTTTTTGATCTTTTCATGAGATAAGAGATATATTGAAATCGTGGGATATGAAATTCATATGGCAAATTAAATGGTTTGCCAGCTTCTGACTTTTGTTATTCTTTTCCTTCCTCACGTACGGTTTGACTCCGGAAAGGTTGAAAACAAAACATGTCTTTTGTTTAATTGGGTATACGTAGCTGATATTGCGATAAGGTCAAAACATGCAAAAAGTTAATTATTAGTCCACGGAAGAGAATTCTTCCAAAAAAGAATTACGAGAACTAGTGGGAACGTAATTATTTAGAACCATATATTATATACATATCATCAGCATATTTGTGAAGGAGTTGACCAAGTAATTCGTGACCATTATTAGAAGCATAGAAAATGTCCACTACGGACCACCGAATAAAGATGTAGATGGTTAGAATCATATACGTATGGGTTGCGCTGCATGTACTCAACTTTTGTTTACCGCAACCACTCATGAATGGTTGAACAATGAACCACTAATTCCTTCCACCACAAAAACAATTAGGTAGGGGATATTGTTGACTGTAAATTAAATTTCGGTCATTTTATATAGCCTGCTTGGATGGTATATAGATTCAAATCCCATTTGCATAAAAAAAGAAATTAATGAAGTTGTACATATATATATATATATATATATATATATATATATATATATATATAGTCAATTGTTACTATGCATGTGTACCGTGAATGGTGTAGATTTCGAATGAAGTGGAAATTTTCTAAACTTTTATTAAATAAAATTAATTTGGAGGATTCAATTTTATTTCTCACTAAATAGTTTGATATCATTAATGAGTAAAAAATTTAAAAGATTAAAAATATAGTTTAACAACATGTAGTTACCATGTTAGACTTGTTAATATATTAATAAGTCATGTGACTTTCATATCATAAGCTAGTGTTGTCATTTAAAAATATATAATATAATTATTAACAGGGAAAAAACATAGATATTAAAACACCCAAAATTTTCTTTTGGAACTAAGTTAATTTTGCAAAAAAATTAAAGAATAAAACCATAATTAATCCAATGCATATAAAAATGACTCACCACTCTTTTATAGAAAAGTAGAAAACTAGTAACATGATATAGCATGATTAATAGATAATTATATCTCTTTAGTATATGTTGCACTAGATTTGTTGGTAATTGTTGTCCTCTTGTTCTACGACCTCTTCCTCTTCTTGTTCTAAGATGATTATGTGTAATCGTTTGTTGTTGTTGGGGAACACCATCACCACCATGATCATCATCATTATCATCATCATTATTGTTGGTATTATTGTTATCACTATTTTTCTTCTCACCCTCATGACCCATGTCATGCATTTGAGTAGGTAAGATGAATGATAACAAGAGCTCGATAGTGGTGGATTGTATGCAAATGAGAGAGTGTTGAAAGTGGTACCAAACCTTTATGAGAGTCCTTCAAAAACATTTGAGGTAGAAGGAACTTGAAATGAGTATTGAGGCATATATGATGAGAACCTCAATGTTTGAAAATTTTGTTCACATCCTTGAGGCATATATCTAGAGAAGTCCACTGATTGATAAATAAATTGTACATGTGATTGATGATATTGGGGCTATATCCAAAAACATGCAATGGAGGTATACTGAGTTCAATATATGATTGATGGTGGTGATGACCAGGATAATACTGTAAATTAAGATTTACAAAGTTGGAAATAATAATGAATAATAACAATAATTTATCAAAATTCTTAAATAAACTTACAACCTCAGTCGATAGTGTCCCTTTACGTGATATATATCGTCTAATTGGATGTATATACCATTGTATGTATTATGAATTTTCATGCAAATACCATGGTAAACTTCACCTTGAACAATATAATCATTCCAATGATTCCATTTGTTAATCCAATGACGATGATGGTAAGGCCAAAAAATATTTGCCTCCCTCTCATATCTTTGTCGTGCAGTTCGTCTAGGTTTTGTGGGTCATTTGAAATATTTTGTCATAGTTCAAATTGTCTCATGGCCCTGTCTACCACATGTCATTTCACAATTTCAAAACATATGAAAGGTACTTTTGCATGAACAATCATAAATATCTCAACATTATTAATTAATAACCTTATTTGAGGTGTTTCATAAGGTGTCCACAAGAACTGCAAGACATATGTTATTATTGTCACATATTTATTAATGGATAGGAAACACAAAGAAATACTTGATATAAATAATAGACAATGAACATCATTCATATGTAGTTTATCAAATATGATATGTATTAGTCTAATTGAATCATTGAAAATGTTTGTTTGACTCATCGGCCGAGACCACCTTTGTGTAAGAGAAAATTCAAGTGCTTCTTGTACTTCTTCGTTAGATAGGTCATGTCTCTGTAATGTGGTCTCACGTCCATGATTGTAGCAACAATAAACATTCACCAATTTCAGTTTATGAAGGTTTTACAGCTCGATTTAAAGCTCAAAAAAGGGAAGTTAATATTGCTACACCCCAACTATAATGACTTGCCTATGTAAAATTTGATAACAAAAAAGAAGCAGTGTTGTAAAAATTGATATGGACCGGCCGGTCAAACCGGTTGGACCGGAACCCGATGGCCAAACCGGGTCGGTTCCATGTTCGGATCGAAAATGCAATTGACCCAAGTTGGCCCTGTCGGGTTTTCGGTTGGACCGGTCCAACCCGGCCAGGTTTCCAATTTTTTTTTTTAAAATTTAGATTTTTCCTACTCAAATTATGTTAGTTATATACTTATATATAATAGATACATATATAATTTTGAATTTGTAATATATACTGGATCAAACCTGGTCAAATCGGGCCAATTACTGATCCACCGGTTAGACCACTGATCCACTATCTCGACTAGGTCAATGATTGGATCGAGTTTCACAACTATGAAAAGGAGATACATTGTACGAAATTATTAATTTACTTAATGATAATTATAATAATTAATTAATTTTTTTAAAAAATAATATTATTTGATAAATCATTAGTTAACATTATTTGTTAATATTAGTAACAAAACATTTTAATATTTTTGTTAAATGAACATGTAGTATGGTTTAATATTTTTATTTAAATTTAAATCTTTTACATTATTTTTAATTTACAAAACAAATAATAATCCGTAAAAAAATATAGAAAATATTAAATATATTAAATTAAATAATATACAAAAATTATAATATTAAATAAAATCATATAAAAATATAGAAAATATTAAATAAAATAAAACATTCATTAACTCTTTATATAATTAAAATAAAAAATTATTTCCAATTTTTAAAAAATACTTGCAAAAAAATAAATTGAAATTGTAAACTAATTTATGATTTCAATATAAAAATAATAATTTACTTTACGACTTTAAAGTCGTAAAAAATAATCTTACAACTTTAAAATTGTTTTTTAAATAAAATTAAAGTTTTTATGACTTCAATATTTTTTTTAAATAAAAATAATAATAAATATTATTATTTTCAATTCAGAAATCATAATATTTATTAGAATTTATCTATAAATGAATATTAATTTAAAAATTATTTCAATGTTCCCTATGAGTACTTTTGTCCTTAGATATGTTTAATGGGAGAGGATCCACATCCGTGATTATGACAATATGATATTCGGTATGGTTTGACCAAAGGTTGACTCAAGATGGATGGGGAAGTGGCCAAAGGTGGCTTTGAGGAACTTGACACGCGCCATCACTTTGCGACCGACCACTTTCTTGTAGGCGCAACTTGTTTCTTTGATGTTTAAACAGTTGGGAGCACCAAAATTTGTATGTGGCGATGAAGTGATCCTTCAGAAATGATATTTTTAAAAGAGAAGCATGTACATGCAACTAACACAAATATCCAATCACAGCCAACATTTGTGATATTGAGTAATCACAGCCAACATTTGTGATACTGAGTGCATCTACTCTTCTACTATATACTTTGGCGTCTGACTAATCTAAGCGTGCCTTCACCTGAAGTTGATTAAATTAAAAAAAATTAAGAATCAGTCATATCGCAATGAATATGTTTCTGATCTTTCCTTCTTTAATTAATAAAAAACAAAATACTAGCTAGCTTGTTGTGCTGAAAGAACTTAGTTTGTGTGTTTGTTCTGGTAAGGGTCAAGTAAAAATTTGCTTTTTTTTTTTTTTTTTTCTTTTCATTCTTTTTCACGATAAAATGCTAGCTAGAGGTGTGGTGATGATGAAATCTAAAAGAGATATTATATTGGCTTCGACAATCTTTTGTTCCTATAAATTAGTGCGTCTTTTGTTTTATTTTTTTTGTTGTTTAATGTAATTTTACTTTATTATGTTGTGTTGTTTTCTTTGATTTATTAAGTTTTATTTTTTTAAATGTATCATTTTGATTTTTTTTAATTTTATATTAGAAATGTTAGTGTTATGTTATCTTTTAAATTTAAAATAATTTAATGTCATTTTTGGTTTATTACATTTCGCATTTGTTTCGTTTTTTTACATTATGTTTTCAAAGTTTCATTCTGATTTTTTATATTTTGAAATGTATCGTTTTTGTCATTTTTCTAAATCTTTTGTTAGAAATATTAGTGTCCATCCCTGCTTTAAATTTTAAAATAGTCAAGTTAATATAAATATGTATTTAAAATCACGAACAACAATGACTTTCACTCTCATATCATTATTATTTAATTTAATCATTTAATAACGATAATAATTCTATTCACCAATTATGACCCTTCTCCTTCTGCCGCTCCGCCTCTTGTTGTAGACCCAAATAGATTGTTGCCCCGTCCCCACTTTCATCTCTGCTGCAACCTCCCTACACGACCGAAATTGCCTCCTCACCTATTGACAACAATCGTATCATTGGCACTATCAACGAAGGTGAAGAAGAAGACCAACAACATTTGGTTGTGGATGGAGTTTGACCGGTCGAGCTAGTCAGAATCTTCTTCCCATGAAACACACTGTTTGACCCCTCTTTACATTGCTCGTCTTCGCCCAACTCAATTGTAGATGTTAGATGGGAAATCCTTTACTTCCCAGTCCAACTGTGCGTGACAGTAGAGGTCTTGTTTGTAAACCTCACAAAGAGCCACATTGTGACTTCCTCATTCAGATTTGGGTTAATTGGTGAGTTAGAGTCATTTTTTGTCTTTCGTCTAATACAACTCTTGCTTTGATCTAGAGTCATTTTTTGTCTTTCGTCTAATACAACTCTTGCTTTGATCTCCCATACTTATGTGTTGACGCTGTTCAATCTGTGTGATACTATATTTTTTTACCTTTTTAGATTTGGAAGAAGTTGGAGGAAATAATGCTTTTTTAAAAATAAAATAAAGATAGTGACCATTTTTAGCCACCATTACGTAAGGTTAATTATTTTAAAAGGCTTAAATGTCACTTTTGGTCCATTCTGTTTAGTAGTTGTTTCGCTTTGGTACATTAAGTTTTTAAAGTTTCATTTTGGTCTTTTATGTTTTTGAAATGTACCATTTTGATCTTTTTTAAAAAAAAAATTAAAAGTTAACAAAACACTAACATTTCTAAAAAAAACAAAAAAAATCAAAACGATATATTTCGAAAATATAAAAGACTGTAATAAAACTTTTAAAACTAAATGTATCAAAGTAAAATGACTTTGAAATATAATGAATCAAAAGTGATATTAAACCTATTTTTTTTATAAGTTTTTAATTTTTTGTTTTAATCTCTATTAACATCAATTTCATGACCTAATAACAATTTACGTAGTCGATTTACGTGTCACGTTATGAAACAACAAAGATTTGCCTTCAACGATTTTCCTTTTTGTGACATCTGAAAAAAATAATTTACCACTTAATTTTTTTAAAAACATTTTATGCATCGATATTTATAAAATGAGATAATTTGTATTCTTTTTTGCTATATGAAACGAAATGGTTTATTGCGCACATGATATGCAAGTCAAAGTCATGAAGCACTTTACTTAACCCTCCTAACAACAACCTCATCCAAACCAAGTAACCAAATATGTGTTCCATCCTCTCTCAAAAAAACAAAACAAAACCAATATGTGTTCCATACTTTTACATAATGCATATTCCAAACATATTTCAAGTGATTTGCTTCTGCTTTGCGTCCTCTTGTGAAAATGGTCCATATCGAAGTTACTATGAAATTATTATTCCTACGCGTCACTATGTGAGGCCCTTCATCCTCGCAATTTCAATATGTGATTATTTCACTTATGGTAACTTTAATTTGATGGTGGTAGCCACCCCACACCCTCCAAGTTGTTTCTACGCAAGCCAAATGGCAATCCTCTAGAAACTCAATTTGCTTCTACTGGTTCCTTTTTCGTGCTTTTTCTCCAAAGAATTAAGAAATCAATGAAGAAGAGACATGTTGAATTGCATCTAAATTTCCTTTTCAAACATTGTTTTTCCTTCAACATATCTAGTTTTGTGTTAAAAGTCATTTTATGTGGACGACCCCTCCCTTCGTTTCCCTTTCCCCCCTGCGTCACGCTGTTGTTTCTTATTTTATAATCCTTTTGGGTCAATTCAATTCAAATGGCTTTCACAAGCACTCACATGGTGACAAGTGGCGCAACTACAATAGTTTTTAAGCCCACTGAACTTGAGTTTGCATGCACGAAACCAATCAATGGAAAGAAAAAGGAAAAAAATAATTCATAAAAGGGCATGCTTATCTTCCCCTCCATTAATTATTTTACAATAATTTGTCAAAAGGGAAAATAGGAATGGAAAGCGCTCCATAATGTAATGCTTTGCCATCTACTAGCCAGCGTGTTTGGGGTTACAGTTAGAAAGCATCTGTAAGACTGTAACTCTATAAGTATATTTGAAGCAAAAGATAGAGTTTTCTTTTTGAAAATTCCTTAAGTGGGTGAAAACATTATAATCCAAACGTTCTAATCTACCAGTTTAAAAATAGAACTTGATCATTCAAAAATAATTTGTGAACATGTTACAAATTTGCCTGACACTTGATAAGAGAAGAAGATAGAATAGAGAGATTTATAAATATAACAATAGGTGATATAATATGATGTAGATAAAAGATGAGTGTTAATGAATATTCTATGTAGAGAAGTATTTGTATATCCTTATTCTTGGTCATGTCCTAATTTTACAATGTATGTTAATCGAGTTAGTTCAAAGTGATTTTACGTAAATTATATATACATAACCATAATTAATACTTAGTAATTCAATTCAAGTATCACATGCGGGTAAAATTAAAAAGACAAATATAAGAATGCTAACAATAGAATATGTTTTTGGTAAGACATTTTAGTTAATCTTTATTTTTTTTATTAGTTCAAAAATTTGTTTGAATATTTGATAAATAATTTTTTTAATAGTTTTTAACATTTTTTTGAAACGTTATTTGAAGTAGTATTTTTTAGTTTCTAACTTTTAACTTTTTATATATATTTTTTATATTTTTATCTTTAATATATTTATCTAATTTTCTAATTAATTTTTTTAAATAAATCATAATTTTATTATTTTTTAACTATTTTAATAATTAATTTTATCGAACACCTATAATTTAATAAATTAATTTTTCAACTATTAGGTAATTTTTCACCTTTTGGTTAGTTTTTTCAAATATAGCCATGATCTCTTTAATACATTTTTTCAAATAGGTAAGCAAATTTTTATGAATTACATAAAATAGTTTGCATTTAATTTTTATTTGGTAAAATGAACACAAATTTATTTATTGACAAAAATATATTATTAATATTTCTAAGATTGAAACAGAGTAGCAAAATTAGTGTTCCAATAATGTCCAGGAAAAACAGAGTAGGAGATCCTATATAATGCATCCTGGTTCAGATTTTCTAAAAGATACGGGGACCTTACCGAGGAATTAAAGTATCCACATGTAACAAATTTCTCAACAAAAGAAACAAAATATGAAATATTTTTAAACATTGTGTGGCTAAAAGCAACAAGCATCATGGAATGGGCATCTTCTCTACCAGCCTCACTTGCCCACTTCTATTTTACTGTGTTTTCTTCCCCTTAGCCAAAGATAATAACCACCTCAACCAGAAAAAAGGCCACATTCCTCACTACAGCCACATGTTCTAATTGATAACATTCTTTAGCAAAAGGGAAAAATATTAACTACAAAAGTCATGGAAGGTAGCAAAACCAAACCCGTAATGAATGTTTCATATGTCTATATGTGAGTATTATTTTATGTTTAATTTATTTTAAAAATAAAACACAGCAAGAAATTGAGTGAAAATTAGTATACTTTTTTTCGTCTTTGGATTTAATTTACCTTAATTTTAGTTTTGGCTTCTATTTTATAATTAAGGCTAGATTTTTAGTCTGTATAATTTTGTTTGTTATTTATTTATTTAGGTTTTGATAGTTATAATTTCATTTTATTCTGATTTAGGTTTTACTTTATATTAAATACAAAGCTTAATATTTTGTCAAGTCATTTTTATCCTTTGTTAGGTGTCTTCCAAGTTACAACTTAAGTGAATGACTAATGTAGCCTATTTATTAGGCATAACACAATTTTGCCACCTAAAAAGGTTGGAGTAAAAAACTTGTTTGAATAATTATTTCCGTAAACATTCATAGAAGAAGAAAATAGAAAATAGAATTAAGTTACTATCATTAACTAAACATAACTTAAACATAAAGTGCTTATAAAGAAGTTTCTCCCATAAATTAAAAAACAGTTTATGGTAGAAATTTATTCAATTTTCCTTCTTACTTGTTCATCTCTATATGCTTATAAAAAAATAGATTGTCTAGTTTAATTACATTCCAAATTTAGCTAATCAAGTTTGATTCATATACAATCGTATTCTCTGAATCTAATTCCTAATCTAATTTGGTTCAAATACAATTATACTATGTATTAGTGCATGTTTGACAAACCGTTGGTGGAGCACCAAATAGAAATTGTTCAACACATCACTCCCTTTCTTTTGCGGTTGTGCACCATAACAAAAGCAACGACAAAACAGACATGCTCTCAATTTAATTCCAACCAACTAGTTTAAAGGAGTGTTGTTGGAGAAGGATCTAATTGTTCCCCTTTTGTACACATGCCATTAGTATTAATAACAACGTAATTATTCCACAAAAGAAGTAAAATGAAGTAAAATGGGTAAAGTTACTCAAACCCAAGTAAATTGGATAAGGATCAAAACACCCGAAAATAAAGAAAAAAAATTATTTCCAATCCATTTTCGTCCGTCTCTAATCTCTATCACCATTTACGTCATTTGAAACTTCTTGCGACCACCGTTTTTGTTAATTATCCTTCCATTTAAATTCCACGTAGGTCCCAAAGGAAAAAAGAAAAAAGAAATATTAGAAGTTCAAGTTGGAAACCAAACAACACACAACCACTCCACACTATATATATTCACATTCACATCACTTGAACTGCAACCCAGAGAAAGAAAAACATCATTTGAACCAAGTGAAGTTGAGTTGCAAGCTTTTAAAATGGGTTCTTCTTGGATAAGAGGGAAGTGCGTTGGTAAGGGCGCGTTTGGCACCGTCAGCGTCGCGCTTTGCAAACGCGACGATCAAACTCAAAATTTCGCGGTGAAGTCCGTGGATTTAAAAACGGGTCTCCCGGGTCAGCTCGAAGCGTTGGAGAACGAGATTCGGATCCTCCAGCGCATGTCCTCTCCGCACGTGGTAACTTTTCTCGGCGACGACGCCACGTGCGAGCAGCGGAACCTTCACATGGAGTACATGCCACATGGCACGCTCGCTGACCTGGACGCTGACGTGGACGAAATTTTAGTGAGACGCTACACGTGGTGCCTTGTGAGCGCGCTGAAGCACGTGCACTCAAACGGCGTCGTTCACTGCGACGTGAAAGGAAAGAACGTCCTCGTCGGAGACGGAGGGAAAGGTTTCAATTGCAAGCTCGCCGACTTCGGATCGGCGGCGGAGTTCTCCGGCGAGGGGTTTCCGGCGGAGGTGCCGCGCGGGAGTCCGCTGTGGATGGCGCCGGAGGTGATTCGCCGGGAAGTGCAGGGTCCAGCGTCGGACGTGTGGTCGTTGGGATGCACGGTGATCGAGATGCTCACCGGAAAACCGCCGTGGGAGGGAAACTCCGTCGACGCGCTGAGTCGGATCGGGTTCTCCGGCGAGGTGCCGGAATTTCCGAGGCGGTTGTCGGAGCTCGGAAGGGATTTTCTCGAGAAGTGTTTGAGGAGGGAACCGTGGCGGCGGTGGAGCTGCGATCAGCTGCTGCAGCATCCGTTTCTGTTGCCGTGTGGCGAGATTGCGGAATCGTCGCCGCGGTGTGTTCTCGACCGAGTTGACACGGAGTTCGTCGAGTTCGACCACGATGAAGAAGAAGAAGAAGAAACGAGAATTGAAAATGAAAATTTTGCGAGGGGTAGAATTGGAAAACTGGCGATGAAGGTAAGGGTAAATTGGGAAACAGAAGGTTGGGTGGTGGTGAGGGAATTCGCTTCCGATGCGGAACCGGCGGTAGCGGTTGACAGTTCTGAGGACGTTAAAGACGGGGCATGTCCGGGAAATATTGGGAACGTGAGGGTAGAAAGGGGAATTGACGTAGGGACAAATTTGGAATTTAAAGGTTTAGAAAACGAAAGGGTAAAAATAAAAATTTGGAATTTGGGTGAGAGGGGGTGGTTGGTGCAGTTCAACTACAGGGAGAGTGAAGCTAGTTGGAGGAGTCAATGTATGTGGGAAAATGTTGATAAGAAAAAAGGAATAATAATGAAAAAGAAATTTTACAGGTTGTACTGTAAATTATTCAAATCACGTTGTTTGTTCTTGGAGTATTTAAATACATATTTATGTTTTGGGGTCATTTATGTTGATTACTTTTCATGGCACTGTGACAAAAATATCTTGAGAATTTTTCTTAAGAATATATAGGAACTAGTAAGCGTGTGTTTGGTTACGCGATACGATTATGCATTTTTTTTCCACGGTTACATTTGAAACAATCCTTTGTTGTTTCTGATTTTTCACGATCATTCCAAAATTTTGACTGTTAAAATTGATTCCGAACAGTATCCAAATAGACACTGAGTACTTGTTTGTTATTGAGCACAACACATGCATGATAGCATTGCGGAGATTTGACATGGTTGGATTTGGCTGCACCATGTACCCCACAAGTTCTAATTGAAATCAGGCATGGAGGCATGGGACGAAAAGTTGTATGAGGCTGTGATCTTTGCGTGAGTGTGCACAAAAACATAATGTACTCTTGCACACTGCAGCTTCTGGCACTTGCAATTTGGTGTCCTTTTCACATTGTGTTTATGGAATGAGAAAACCCCAATAAGATAAAAAAAAAAAAAAACTTGAAATGAAAAAGAAAATCCTGTTTGTTTTTTCATTATTTTAACTGGACCTTACTAACATCAAGGAGTTGCTTACTGACCCATCCCTTCAAATGGCAAGCTTATCCACACGTTAGCAATAAGATACACAAACACACCACGAAAAGATTAATCACAACGCAAACGCATGTCACGTTAATAAAGTTTCAAATCATCATTAGTAATTCAGAAATGTCAAAACTGATTGGGCCTAAGGCCCACCACCACGTCGATCTTCGGAGATCAAACAGCAAAAACACTTTTAAAAGGATCCTTCCATTTCCATTTGGCAATTGTTAGACCTTTCCTTATCGTGAGAACTGAAAACTATAAACCTAGGCCTATATATCTGTAGAGTTGACATTGAATCAACCTAACTTTAACCATTTGGTTTATGAATTAAGAATTAAACTTGTTAAATAAATAAGATAAACTTAAATTATGTATAATTCTATTCAATTAATTCATGATATATATATATATATATGTATATATGTAGGGATCATGAGTGGCGGAGTCAGCAAAATTATTTAGTCTATGTCAAATTTTAAGTAATGTTAAATTTTATTGTTAGGTAATGTCAAATTTTATTTTTAATCATAATTAATTATATAAATATATATAATTATTAAAAAAATTATCAATCACTCACTAACTACAAATTTTATTTTTTAAGTAATAATGTCTTAGTCATTGTTGATCAAGGAGTAGCTTCTGGGACAACTAATATCTATCTTAGTTGATATGTATAAACAAAATATCTAATTATTTATTTTTATTAATTTTTTAATGCCTATTATAATAATTATAGTAATTAAATATTTTCTTATTTTTTTAAAATTAAATATATATGTCTCACCTCTCTCACATAGGTTTCTCTCGCCTCTCGAGGATTTTTCAATGCCATAACTTTTGCACTTCACTGCCTTCACTATTTTCCATAG
Source organism: Glycine tomentella (assembly GCA_007407185.1). NCBI lineage: Eukaryota > Viridiplantae > Streptophyta > Magnoliopsida > Fabales > Fabaceae > Glycine > Glycine tomentella. Next base: position 888,332 of record PYAF01000004.1, read on the forward strand.
TGTCCTAAATATAACAAACACATCTGGTTGGAATTCAATTTCATAATATATATGAAAACTAAAAAGGGCCAAACTAAATCAAAATCATTTTTAATCGAACACCTTATGGCCAGTTTAGAGCATATTCACTTTTTTGGTGATAAAGGAGCAATGTTATCAGTAGGTACGAAGATGCAATTTTCAAAAGAAAAAAAAGACACTGTGAATGGATCTTCAAAACTGGTTTCAGTTAGCAAAGAAAAATGCTAGGTGAGAGGTGAGAGAAACCTTGAAACTGAATGCTACGTGAGAGAGGTAAGAGAAATATTTTTTTTATAAATAGGAAATATTTAATTATGCTTTATCAGCCAGTTGACACATTCCTACATATTGGTATTAAAAGTTATTTTAAAAAAAATAATCTTAAAAGTAAATATTTTTAAATTGAGCTGCATTTGATAATTTTGTACTTTTACTTGGTTTTAAAGTTCATAAACTTCATGAATTGACTTTTAAATTGGCTGATGTTCTATTGACAGATTGAATACTTGACTAGAAGATTTATTTTTACATGTCTTTTGTCTCAATAGATTGTAGTTGTCTTAAAAGTATTTTAGCTTGTGTCATCTAGAGTTGAGCAATTATCAGCAAGACAATTAGCGCAAGAGTGCAAGAAAATGATGAAAAATATACTATTATTTATTTCTGTAGCATCTACTTGTGTATATGTTTTGACAGAGAATACCAGAATGAATAGGTAACAGTTTGTAAGCTATAATTACTTGAGGCGTGAGGGTATCTTGATCAGAAGAAGTATGTGCAGAGAAGTTTAATGTTGGTGTGAAATATGTACACGACAACCGTAATTTTTTATTCACTTCTGATTCAAAGATCAGTAACTTGAATTGTTTTGGCATAAAATTTTCCCCAGCCATTTTTTTTAAGCATCACAGGTGCTGTTCCATTCATATTTCTTGGCTATGTTAAGTAAATGCATTGAGTTTAGGATGTGCCTAATGAAATTGTACCACATTAATATGTTACTATGTTCTTTATCTCAAGTTATCTAGTTGCCTGTGTTAATTTGCTTTCAAAATGTACCTGTGCAAGCTGGGCAAACGCTACCTCCGTTTCAATACTTTGGAACTCTTTTAACCATGGGAAAACTTGATGCTTTTGAGTCACTGGAACTGTCACGACTTCTTGTAAATCATAACAAAAAGAATCTCCTGGAAAATTGGCTAGCAGAGGATAAACTTGAATGCAATGAGGAGCTTGGTGACCTTGTGAAGGTCCTGACAGAAATTCAAATTGTTTTTATCTTTTTCAATTTGGGCTTATTTATTAATTTTATTTTATTGATAGGTTAGGGAAGGAAAATCCAAATTGTTCCAATTCCTTTTAAAGGACCACATTCTCTGTTCCCTGATTTGTGTTTTGCACTCCTTTCCTTTGTTTTCCTAAGTTTTATGAGGCTTGCATATAAATGCATACAGTGAATAATGACCTTGCATTGAAAATTTATATCAAAGCTAGAGTTATTAAATGTTTTTGTCTCATTTTTTAATACTATCTTTCTGATGCATTCTTCTCTTTTTCCTTTGACGAAGGCTGGATAGACACCCAATTATATGTTCCTTCTTCAAACAATTTCACGAACAGACCCCAAGGTGAGAAGTTTTTTCTAAACAAATGTTTGATTTAATTATACACTTTATCTCTGAGTTGCTTCACTTTCATGATGCACTTATTTTTGTTCTGAAGTCTGAGCATACCACAGCTTGCTTAAAGTAGCATCACCTCATGAATGGCAGTTAAATGCATCCAATTGGAAATGGTTTCCTTATGCTTATGTTTCTTTCATTTAAGAATATTTCTATATTGCGAATCTACTCTGAAATCTGAATTGTTTATTGTTTTAGCATCCAAGTTGATTATTTTTTTTTTTTTTTTTGGTTTATGTATAGCATAATTCAAAACATTCTTGATTGCAGGGTGCTGTAAATTTTGCTCTGATGATGTCTCAAATGGAAGGAGGATGCCTCATTGACTACAACACAATAACTGAACTCTTTAGGTTATTTGCAGTTTACCCTTATTACCTTCATGATACTTGATTCAGTTTTTTTTATGGGCGAATGTTAGCAATTAGTATGTTATGTTAGTAGGAGATTCGAATCCATGGGCTCCTTATGACTCCAACCCTTATGACTCCTTGGTCATTGTGTTCTCTCATGAATTATTATTCAGTTGTAATTTTAAAAGGACAATATCATGTACAATTTTTTTCTCTTTTTATCCCACTGTGTTCCTTCTGTACCTTTTTGAAAGTTTAAAATGAAACATAATAATAATTATATAAAAAAACAAACCTTTCTTTCTTACAACTAGTTTTGATGAGGCTTTTTGATAACTGTTTTGCTTAGGCTAACATATTTTCTTCTAATTTCAACTAAAAATTATTTGTTTAAAGTAGGATCCAAGTTTACACTTTTTTTTTGGTTATTGGTGAACTGGAACTCTTGTTTATATATTTCTTCTGTTACTTTTGAGATGAATTTGATCAGTTAGGCAACAGCCTTTTTGTTGCATATGCTGAACTCGAAGGTGAACATGACCTCAGTTCACTAGTTGTCCTGACTTCGCTGTTCTAGTCTTTTTCAATTATTGTAATTTTGTTTTTTTTTTTTTTTTTTCTGTCTTTAAAGTGATGATCCCTCAGATATTCACTTCAAGTACATTGAGGCTGTTGCTAAAACTATACAAATAAAGAAGGTAGAGCGTGTAACTAGGGAATCAAACTTTCATAATGCTAGTCTGAGACACTCATGTTATTTTCTAATGTTTGTGTCAGATATGTTGTGGAAATGATGGACTCTGACATCTGAGAGAAATTTCTTGATCAAGTGGTGTCTACTGCTTTGCCTTAAAGCAAGAGTCCTGAGCAAGTTTCAGCTGCTGTGAAAGCTTTAAAGACTGCCAATCTTCCTCAGGAGTCGATTGAGCTTCTTGAAAAGATTGTGCTACAAAATTCTTCTTATAGTGGAAACTTTTTAATCTAAAAAATTCTCTGATCCTTACTGCAATCAAGGCAGATCCTTCTAGACTTAAGGATTACACAAATAGGTTGGACAACTTTGATTGGCCTGCAGTAGGGGAGATGGCTGTGGAAGCACAAGCACAACTATATGAAGAGGCATTTTCTATTTTCAAGAAATCTAATTTGAATGTTTAGGCTGTTGTGTCCTGCTGTGTGTAGTTTGCTTTCCGGATTGAAGAAGATGCTGTTTGGAGCCAGGTGGCTAAAGCACAACTTAAAGAAGGCTTAGTGAGTGATGCAATCGAGTCTTTCATTCGTGCAGATGATTCAAATCATTTCCTAGAGGTTAAAAAGGCTGCTGAAGATGCAGATGTATACCATGACCTGGTAAAGTATCTTCTCATGGTTAGGCAGAAGACCAAGGTGGACAGTGAGCTCATCTATGCTTATGCTAAGATTGACCGGTTTAGAGAAATTAAAGAGTTTATACTTTTGCCTAATGTTGCCGATTTACCAAATGTTGGAGACTGCTTATATGGGCTATGTTGGCAGTCACATCGGTGAAGCTTAAACAATTCCAAGGTTCTGTTGATGCTGCCAGGAAAGCAAACAGTTCAAAAACATGGAAGGAAGTTTGTTTCGCCTGTGTTTATGCTGAGGATTTCTGCTTAGTTTGGATTTGTGGTCTCAATGTCATCATTCAGGTGACACCATTTTCTAGTTTATATTTTAACATTTGGAATTTCTACTTGCTAGGAATTACTGCCCCCTACTCCAAAATAGTTACACAAATTTTCCCCTCATATTGGAAAACCTTTAAAAGCAAGTTAAAGAATGTAGCTACTAGCAAAATACTAAAAACAAGTGAGAGAAAGACTATTGATTGCTTTGTCTAACCTTGTGCTGTTGTCTGACTACTAAGGGTGTGTTTGGATTAGTGTTGAAATCATGTTGAACGGAGAAATTGTGTATTCCAATGCAAAACTTTCAAAAGCAACTAAGTTGTAACTTTCATCTGAAAGCATTGGCATTAGATTCAACTGCTTCCCAAACTCACACTTACTATCTGTTATATAATGAAGGTGGGATGATTTGGAGGAGGTTAGCGAGTAGTATCAAAACAGAGGATGCTTCAATGAACACATATCTCTACTCACTACCAGTTGGTTTCAAATGCTATTATGTAATAACATTGCTTGTTGCTTGGATTTTTTATTTTTAGGCTGGCCACCTCAGATTAGTTAAGCTGTAAATGGTTGCAGTTCAAAGCAACAATGTGTCTGAGATCAATGAAGCTTTGACTGAAATGTTGAGGAAGAGGACTATGACAGACAAGTGATTGTATCTTTTTGAGGCATTGGCTTGGTTGCTGCCTGCATAGATTATTTTCTCTAATTATTATTTGTTTCCACAATTGTGAAGTCTTATATAAATGTATTACTACCGGCAGTCTTGGTCCCTATTATAATTGTCTTATCACAATACCATACGGGATTGGTTCGAGTCTGGTATACTCAAACATATAAATGTATTACTGATTAGGACTTAAATATTCTTGTTCTTTCCAGTCACTACTACAAAAAAGGCTTTTAAAGACTGTTTTGAATGGATATTGAAATGGTCCTCGTTGAAAGTCGAACACTTACAATGACCATCTTTTAAAATGATGTGGAAATGAGCTTTCTACATCGATTATTGAAATAACTGATGTCAAAAGTATGTTAAATGTGGTTATCACCATATTCTTTACATCAATTCTTCTGAAAAACCGGTGCAGAAGATTCTATTCCTACAAGGGTTTTGTAGACAACCGTCGTAAAAAATGCATGATTTACATCAGTTTTTAGAAGAATCAATGTAGAAAGCCTTTATAGAAAAGAATGTTATGTATATTTTCATATGATACGATGATTAGAATATTAAACTTGTTAGTTGTGACATTTTTTTTTTCAAATTTAAATTAAATTACTGAGAAGTACATCATAAATTAAAAATATTAAAAAAAAAGACAGCATAATTGAAGAAAAATAGTATGCCAATATTGTAAATTGTACACAAGGCTCAAAATTATGAAACTGAATTACAACTAAGCAAACCTTGAGAAGATGCACATGTTCTAGTTGAAGAGGCATATGTTAATCTAACTCATGAACAGTACAAAATCATTGAAACAACTAACCAGAACAATTGACCATTGATACCTGGCTAACAGGATGATTAAATTTGAATTCTATCAAATTCATAAAAAAGCAATAATCACAAAACTTAACAGGATTAACAGGAAAAATAACTATGTTAAAGAGAAGCCAACTGACCTTGCATTTGGCAGCACATCCTGCTCAGCTAGAATAATAGCATATGGAAAAGATTCATCTTTGTCAGCTTTAACCTTCATTCTGCCTCAAGTTAGAAATACTCAACCAAAATTTATTTAATGGTGAAGAATGTTAGCTTGGTAATACACAAATGAATTCCAAGTTCTGTGTATAGAAAAACTAAAAAATTATTAAGATAAAGATAAACAAATTTTAAAGGGTATGCCAATCACTAAGCTCCCTCCATGGGGATACCTTTGTGCCAACATAAGGATCTCGCAAGGAGCATATATATTAACAAGAAGCTAACAGAGATAACATGTAAAACTACGAAATTAAAGAAATGCAAATGCATACAATGAAGGTACAATTAGATATCAGGCAACAACAAAAAGTAAGATACTTTTCCGGTTCAATTCTTGATCCTTAGATGCTTGCAACTGCAAAAAAAGAAAAAAGGAAAATCATTTAAGATAATTTCCTGTTTCAATTCCAGTTTCAAAAAATGTAAATTATTTAAATAAGATAATCGCCTTGTGAAAGTACCTTGGAAGACCATAGAGACCAAGAATAGTTGTAACTTCACACTTTCTAGGCAACCTTTGAGCTTCAGATCTCTTGCTTATTAATCAATGGCCTACAATTCTTGGCCTTCTAAATACTTGAAACAACAGAAGATCAGAAATTAGTGGAAATACCTGGCAGATAATTTATATTATTATTCAAATGTAAATAAGTTAGTTCAGAAAGGATATCAACTAGCACTTGTCATCATATCTTTGGAAATGGTCAGATAGAGTGCATAAAATGGGAAATAATATAATATTCCTTTTTTTTAAGCACAAATAGAAAGTGAGAGGAATTATTTTGTAAGAAAACTTGAATGTTACTTACCAGCCAAAGAAATATCATAAAATCAACCAACTATATAAAGTATAAACGTGTAATATAAATGTCAATAAAAACACAAAAAGAGACAGTATATAGATAACTAATTTAGTAGCTGGAAAGAAATTCTTGAAAAAAAAAGTAGTGCAGACATTGCATCACCTTATATGCCATATCCTGTACATTTTCATGATCTGCCTATTAGCTATATGGCAAAGAATAAAAACAGTTAAATTCTCAATTTTGAATAAGGTTGCATGTCAAATAGATCATAAAATTTGAACGCATGTTATTTAGTTTATTTGTATGTCAAATCAGGTTGCCTATTAGCTATATATTTATTGTCATCCTATCTTGTTATAGTACATAATGATCGTTTTTCTCTTTAAATTTAGTCCTGAATGCAGAGTAATTTATCAACTGCAATATTTAAAATGATTAAAAAGAAATTCCTTTAGATAATTTTCTCTTTAGGAAGTGAAGGAAAGAGCAGGGTCTCTGGGGTTTAGATAATTTTCTCCTCTCTTTTCATTTAGAGTAAAAGCAAAACTTCGGAGGTTTTGGGGAAGAAATTGGATACCAAATACTCGTGGTAATTTGCCTTTCTTAGTTCTATAATTATAGTATATCAATAGATTATAATTTTATGATGTTATGATTGAGTAGATTGATAATTCCGTCTATGTGTGTTTGCATGCATGGTCTGTCCCAAGTCAGGATAAAGGAGGAGGGTTGACGTCAGGTGTTGCGAATCGGCCGTAAAAAACCAACTATTTTTATGCGATGAATCTTTATGATTGAGTAGATTGATTCTTTTATGAATTCTTTTAGTTATAAAAAAATTATTTATGCATAAAGATTAAACACAATGCACTCTGTAGTCCTTAACTTTGCCAAAACAGATAATAGAATAAAGCTCAAAATACAATGAAATGGGGAAACATTGACATACCCTTTCCTTGCATTGGAGATGGTCCTTCAATACATGAGATAGCTAGCTCTGTAAAAAGTCAACATTTTTAACAAAATGTTAATCTGATTATTCTCACACGGTAAAATGTCATGAAAGTGGCCTTCCATTGTTAGATTTCAACTTAAAACCAATTGGCACTAAGTGAAATTGTCCAACAGATATATAAGCTGCACCCCAAGAACTGAGGCAGGCGATGTGGGACTTCCTAACACCCCCCCTCCACAGATGTCTGCCAAACAAGCGAGCCTACTAGAATAGGCAAGAACCAAGATGGGCTATAGGCTTTGATACCATGTTAGATTTCAACTTAAAACCAATTGGCACTAAGTGAAGTTGTCCAACAGATATATAAGCTGCACCCCAAGAACTGAGGCAGGCGATGTGGGACTTCCTAACACTGATTTCCCTGCTATGTTTGGTCACTTTGTTACAAACTTGCCAGCATTCCATCAGGTGCTGGTTTTTGTCTGTCAAATCTGTTCAAGTCCCTCATGTCAGTGAACTGAACGGTTGGTCATCAGTAGGGTCAGTTCAAAGGAGCTTGGCATGTTTCATTGCATTGTCAGGTATGGTTACAAGGACATTCAGCAGGAGAAATATAATTTTGAAAACAAATTGATATCTTCTATAATACATTTTGTGGAATCAGAGGGGGAGAGCATAGACGAACCAACACATGAATTGTCTGCAAACGATGGAAACTCAAATGTGGAAGATCATGGTGTTTCTGTTTCACAAAACACATTTGATAAGTCATGTTGTGAAGAGAAATCGCTCCCATCTTCATGTGTTTTGCAGGTAATGATGAATGGTGATAACCATCCTGAAAAGTCTTTCTACAAAGATGAGTCTCTGTAGATTATGAAAGCTAAAGAGTTTGGTGTAGGCCATTCCCTTGCAAAGGCAAAGAACTCATCTTCCATCCTAAAGAAATTTGCTATAGATGTTGTTTTTGGATTTCTAAGCAAGAATCGCAGAGAGTCTCTGTAGATTTTAATTTTGGACAAAAATGTCACATATTGGTTGGACTTAGACGTGTACATATGGTATGGACCCTAGTTGAGCTTGGAGAAGGATGGATAATTAATTAAATGATAAGCATGCATAATGGGCATACTAGCATGTTCAAACTGTTGCAAGCAACTCATTTGGGTAGTTAAACAAGCAATTGACGTATATATTCTACCAACTTTACTGTTTCAACTGCACAATAATGTTTATAGCTGCCTGTTGAAGAAATTTCATTAAAAAAATCTCCAATCTTTGCCTGAGGTGTAGCACCTACTTCCGTCATACATAATAAATGACAGAATTTATTATTTCTTTTATGTTACTCCCTCCGTTTCTTTTTATGTGAGTTTAAGTTTTTTTTTTAAAAAAATCAAGAAATATAATAAATTCCCATGATTCCAATAAATAGTTATGAAATTTTTTATTTTGCCCATTTTCTTTTTCACTCTATAATAAATCCATATGTAAATTAATTAAAGATTAAGAGACAAATAAAAATATAATAGATAAAAGAATAATTAATATATTTTTAAATTGTAAATGACAGGTAAATGGAAATATATATTTTTTCAAAAGTTTGACTGTTAAAAAGAAACACGGGGATATATTTACTGTGTAGTGTCTCGGCTCTGCACTTTTTTCTTTTTCGGTACAAGGAAAAGTAAAAAAAATAAAAATGGCAAGTTAAGTTACCTCCTATTCCATAGGGGGAACAAACTAACCATTGTTTCCACTTTCTAGTCTACCAATTGAACATGAACGTTAGTCTCAGACATTAATACAGAGAAAGTTGTATGCAGAGACTTCTTCAATAAACAAGAGATAATTGTGGATGGTTGAGAAAAAGAGGAAAAATAAAAAATCTTTTATTAATATATAGGACCTATCTTTTTTACGGGGTGGGATGTTAACTTCTCATGATAAAGAGTTGGGAAAATCACAAACTCATATCATATATATAAGTATGGCTTGGTTTTGGATTTAGCATTTGAAGTGAGTGAAGTCAATTCCTAAGCCAACTTCCTACTCACTTTATTTAGAACTCATGAGTAAAAAAATTTACTCATTTTATAAACGAGTTGAGCTTAAAGTTTTTGTACATTTAATTTCTTAGCTCATGATTCTGAAAGTATTAATATATAAACCTTTTCAACAATAATACTTTAGTTTAAAATATATTAATATTTGATTTTAATGTTTTGATTTAACTAAATTATGTTTTCAATAGAATGTTCATAATATATATATATATATACATACATACATATATATATATATATATGTGTGTGTGTGTTTGTGTAAGTTATAAATTTGGGCCTCATCTAATTCAGTTAATATAAGACTTAATATTAACTTATTAATTTAGTAATTAATGAGCTTAAAATGAGTTAAACTTAGTTTAATCAAGCCAGGTCAATTTCTTATTCGACCAAACTCGAGTTAGGTTAACTCAAACTTATATGGACTCTCTTCCTTCTCTTTCTTTAACCATTTGATTTAATACATGTTTGAATATGTTTAAACTTTTTAAAAAATAGGATGAGAGTAAAAGAAAGGAGTTTCTTGTTCAAAAGTACCTTTCAGACTCTCCAATAAATTTTTAACGGTAATCCAGACATAATTCTATCTATTTATCAAACTTGCACTCTATCTTATATCCATAAAATGGAATATCTTCGTATCAAATTCATTGCTAAAATATGAATGAAATGCTTAAAGGAGATATGATCTCAGACATTTTTCATTGAAGATTTGAAGTAATCCTAATAGATCAGAGTGCATGTTTTGTTTTTGCTTAATTAATTTTGTGAAAATAATTTATTTTTCAAAATTTCTTTCAAGAAATTAATAAAAATAATAATAATTTCATTAAAATCAACTAAATTAAACACACTAAATCTAAAGAGGCTGAATAAATCACTGGCTCTTAAATTCAGATAGATAGTGGCGTCAAGTATGTAATGACATGGACCCAAATATCTTATAGTCAGGGATTTTACACATTTGTGCAATTAGTTAATGTAACTCGTAACTATTGGATGAAGATTAGAAGATTCATTTTATCTTAATAGATCAGACTTAAAATAACAATCCAAGATTTGAATCTTCTAATTCACAACTATGTGAATGTGTGAATGCAGGGAATCTGTGTTGGTAATGGCATAACTTTTAGTTTGTAGTTTAAAACTAATATTTGAAGGACTTTGAAAGCTTTTTTTTGCCTGACTGCTTTCTCGTTCTTCACCCAAATGATTAGACAAGTTCAACCTCACTCAACTGTCACAGAAAATTACCAATTTCAATCACTTCACACTCTTTTGGTAGCATAGAGGTTGAACTTTGAAGTCTATGGTAGAAGTAGGAAGGAAGAAAGGGAGGTAAAGGAGTTCACAAGGGACATTGAACAACATAAAAAATTGATAAAAAAAAAAATACTAGATATCAAAGTGATCTTATTTGGTATGCTGTAATAATCAACAACTTTCCTTTCCTTGTGCAAACTTTTTCACTTCAAGAAACCTCACTATGGTACTTTTTTATCCTACCCTCCGTTGTCCTTTCCTCCCTCATTGCTTGATAAGCAAAGAATAACCAAATGCCATTCAAATTATAAGTGTCTGACTCACAAAAGATGAAAGGCAACCATCACAATGAAGAGAGCTTGACCAATGATTTTTCCAATGTTACCACTCCATATATTACGCTTGGACAAGAGATATTTGCCTTGTTGTGAGGGTTGTTAGGACTTTGGAATCAGTTGAGTAGTCATCAATCACATTCACAGCACATGTATAATAATAAACATGAAACTCCATATCAAATTACATGTGTAAAAGGGAAGATAGCACTCAGACAAGAAACATAACAAGTATGCACTTATTTTAAAAGGGTCTAAGGGCAAATGATCTCTCTAAAGAAATTTCTATAGTGTACATGTATGTACCACTAACCCTCAAACATATGACATTGTAACAGCTTAAAAGACCAAACCAAAAGAGAGAGATTAATTTGTAAATTTGACCAAAAGGATTTAAGGTTGTACCTAAGATAACATTAAAAAGGCAGCTATCAGATAATAGTGACTTCCAGAAAGTCCAAGTAATCTCTCATCAACGATAATACTTGATACAAAGACATCATAATGAATCTTTATAGCACAGAGCATTGAAGTTGTAAAATGTCCAAAGCATCCTTATTAAGATTTTGACGGGAAGATTCGAGAAATTCTATTCAGATAGAGAAGTACAGATGATAGAAAGAGAAGAAAGATATCACAAAAAATTGTTAAGTTTATTGTGAATAATATAATTTACAATGAAAGGGTTCAAAACACTCTCAAGCTCTTTAAACCCAGAATACAAAACTCCTTATAAAGGAGACTACAGATAACTGTCTAACTGAAAACGATTACAACAGAAAAACAAAAAATAGTTACAGTTACAACACAAGCTATGTTAATGAATCATCAAGCTAGACACCCCCTTTTACGTGACTGGACGTTCTACTAGATTATAGAAGATTGGACAACCTATACAGAAAACAAGAGTATTGGACCAAACGACCAACACTGTCATCCACCCTATCTCTATTGTCCATCGGCCAACAATCAACAAATTTATTTACTAAGCATATCCATAAGGCCATGGCAACCTTCTTCTGAGGCATTCTTTCAGATCCAACAAATATCAATTCTATAAGCACACTGTTGAAAAATGCCTTAGCTTTCAGTTGCTGAATAAATTAAATGGTAAGCAGTCCAAGTCTTTAAGAGATGTTATTGTGAGGTTTTCTGATATGTTTTGTTTTTAAGAGCACTGATTTGTTTCTTATTTTTCAGTTATGCTTTAGTTCTATAAGGAGCAGTAACATGCTTATAATTAATGTGCTTGCAGTTATAAATTCCAGTATTCTATTTTTCTGCCTTTTCAAATTTTCACAGTTTGCTTTTGCTTTGTTCTTCTGTATGCACACACTATAACCATCCTTCTAAGGAGGGAAAATGTCATTAAAGAATGAGCCTAAGATCATCCCCCTCAAGAAAAATCTTGAAGTCCAAATGGCAAGAAATGAGTCACTAGAGAAAGAAAACAAGGATCTCAGTCAAGAAGTAGCGCGTTTGAAATCACAGATAATGTCACTCAAAGCAGATAACATAGAGAGGACATCCATGCTAAGGAAGAAGATACAAAAATCCATGGATGGTAACAGCTCGGATGCCCTTCAGCATAAAGCAGCAGTTAAGGTAGCCATGCTTGAAAAGAGTCCAACAAAAGAGAAAGTGCATACAAATTCAGATTTGCAAGAAACACCTAAAATTAAGGACAGATCAGTAAAAGTACCACCACCTCCACCAAGGCCTTCTTCCAACCCTCTTCTTCCTTCACACAAAAATGAGAAAGGAGTGAAAGTGCAGCCATTGCCAATGCCAACAACAGCACCACCTCCACCAATGCCTGCTTCCAATCCTCTTCTTCCTTTGCACAAAAATGAGAAAGGAATGAGAGTGCAGCCATTGCCAATGCCTACAACAGCACCACCACCACCACCTCCAACACCATCAAAATCACTAATTGGATTGAAAGCAGTGCGTCGTGTGCCAGAAGTAATAGAACTGTATCGTTCTCTCACAAGAAAAGATGCCAACAATGATAACAATATAAGTACCAATGGAACTCCTGCAGTTGCATTCACCAGAAACATGATTGAGGAAATTGAAAATCGATCAACTTTTCTGTCAGCTGTAAGTTTAGTTGCTATCTGCTCGTTTTTCAAGTATTGATAAATATTTACATATATCAAGCAATGCTATCTTGATACTCAAGGAAGCATGAACACTAAATAGTAGTTGTGTCATAATATCTCATCATATATGTATTTATGTGGACACTACATGGACACTGAATACTCTTAGCTACATTTTACCTTGAAAACATTTGTATTAATTGAGATGAAGATGGGAATATCAAAATATTAGATAAGTTATAAATTATTTTATGTTAAGAAAGATCCATGCCTGTTTTCAAAACATCAATTTTCTTTCTGATAAAAGATTAGTGTTTTATGTTAAATTTGTGTTAATTTTATACATGGTATTATAGTCTTGTCATGTACCATGATTTTAAAATTTTTCTAATTTATATTTGTCCATGTCATGTGGCACCAGTGTCTCATCTCATGTTATACTTATGGGGCAGATAAAATCAGATGTTCAAAGACAAGGGGAGTTCATCAGTTTCTTGATAAAAGAGGTAGAGTCAGCCACATATGCAGATATTTCAGAAGTAGAGGCATTTGTCAAATGGCTAGATGGGGAGCTATCATCACTGGTGGATGAACGTTCAGTGCTAAAGCATTTTCCACATTGGCCAGAGCAAAAAACAGATGCACTCAGGGAAGCTTCTTGCAACTACCGAGATCTGAAGAACCTTGAATCAGAAGTCTCATCATTTGAGGACAATCCTAAAGGGCCACTGGCTCTGGCTTTGAAAAAGATTCAAGCACTCCAGGACAGGCGAGCATGTACAAAACTGGAATGTTCAGTAGCTTAGTGTGTTTATGCAGTGCTTTAAAGTCATTCCAAGATCCATTTTCAATGTGCAGGTTGGAGAGAAGTGTGAGCAGTGCAGAGAGGACAAGGGAGAGTGCAAGTAAAAGATATAGGAGTTTTCATATCCCTTGGGAATGGATGCTGGACACAGGCCTCATTGGTCAGGTAGGCAATATTTGGCTTATTTTTGCAATTTGTAATAAAACTTACTTGTTCAACTAATAATAATTAACGAATAAATAATACATGGACTAATAGTGTGAAAGTCAAGTGTCATCCAATCACAAATTACTATTTATGAAATCAAGTGATTGGACACAAGTGGTTAATATGTTGAAGTTAAAGGTTGATTCGTTTGGGTAGTACTTGAGTTTGATTCTAGGTGGAAACAATTCTTGGCCAGATTTTATTTATCTCCCGGCCAAACTCTGGATTAGTTAGGATCTCTTTCTTCTGATGAACCGGATGGTTGAGGAAAAATAATTACTATGTATAATAAGTTTGTCAACTTCTATAATAATTATATTAAAAGTCATCTTAATGATGATTTCTGATTAATTGAAGATATAATTTTTTTTTACTTTGATAATCAACACCTTCTACTAAGAGCACAACACCCTTTATTCCTTTTTGAAGAAAAAAATTACATGTACACTTGGAAAGTAAGAGAAGCTTTTAATTGCTGTAAACAAAGTAGGCACTTAAAGAAATAGGATATATTGGTTAGTTAACTAATGCGTAAGAAGTATTTTTATTTTTTGTTTATTCATGAACCAAGGTAGTTAACTATTAATTAACCTAGTATATTTGGCTGCATGCAGATGAAGCTGAGTTCATTGAGGCTAGCAAGGGAATTCATGAAACGGGTAACCAAGGAATTGGAATCTAATTGTTAATAAGCGGGGATTCCATCGGACAGAACAATAACAACAGATAAAGGAAATTGAAAACGATAAATGAGCACAAATATTTTACGTGGGAAAACCCTGAGGTAAAAAACCCACGGACAAGAGTAGAAAAATTTCACTATGGGAACTCCAACACTACAACATCCTTTTATCACAAGAAGAGAACAATTTTATCTCTCTCTTGAACTAGGAATAATCCTCACAAAATTATACTCAAGAATAATATTATAACAAATAATATTATAAGAGAAGAGAAGAAGATTTTGGTGTGAAAAATATGAAGGAAGGGGGTCTTTATTTATAACCCCCAATCTTCCTCCCTTGGCTTGTTCCCACCGATGTGGGACTTGCCTCCAACACTAATGAAGCCTCACAAGAAGATAACCTCTTTGTACAAGGAGCTAGGTTCGCATTCAGAGTACACCAGGTAGGTATATTACACCATCTCCTCAATTTTTTACAAAAGGAACATTAATTTCCATTTGTTCATGTCGTGAACCACCAAAGCATTCAGTTTGCAGGTGGTTTTGATTCAGAGACCATACAAGCATTTCAAGAATTGAAGAAGATTGGCAGTGCTAGTACCAAGCTATAGGAAACTGATCATTATTACCCCAAACCAAACTTGTTACCATAATGGACCACAAATGTGTTTCTTATATTGTCTTCCCATAATTGCGTGATGTTCACACTTCACTGGTGGAATTGACAAGCATGTATATGCTCCCATATTTATGTACTTTTTCAATGCATTGCCTATTTTTAACAAGTAAGCTTATGCTTCCCTGATTATTATGCAATTGTCAAGAGTCAAACCTGTTAAGAAGTCTCATATCGTCTGTTGGATAATTTCACTTAGTGCCAATGGTTTTAAGTTGAAATCTAACAAAACCCATTTTAGAGTTTTTTTTTTAATAAAAAAAAAATCAGAGTATTATGTAGCCCATATCCAAATATAACCCACACATATAAATCATAAAATAAAATTAAAATCAAGATATATCTTATATTGTATATTTTAAAATAAATATTATCAATATAAGTATAATATAATGTTATGTAAGATATATTATTGATTATATCAAGAAACTTTATTATACATGATAGTTGAAAAAACATATATTTTAATTATAATACATATATTAATATAAAATACTATACTGGGTTAGGATCCGACAAGCCAAAATACAACTTCTTAAAGTACACAAAGTTTAATTTTTAAAATCTAAACTATAACTAAAATGTATTTCGAACCGAAGCTGGTTAAAAAGACGAAACGAACCATAAAAATTCTTACAAAAATCATGATTGACAAAAATCATGTACAATCATAACGCATTAAGAAATTTCTATTTGATTGATGATTTGAAAAAAAAAAAGATTAGATGATTGAAAACTACACTAAAAAGTAATATAAAACTAGTAGCATACTGAAAGCGCATGACACTCAATAATAATATTAATATACTTGAAGAATAGTATTGATATATTTTTATTATTAGTATATTCTTCAAAAAGTTGATATACTTTTCTTAAAAAATGACTTGTAAAGGTAATAAAGTAATAATTAAATTGACATTTTAAAAGGTAAACTAAAAATACAGAAGCATATTAAAACTAATTTAATACTAAGATCTTTCTTTTTTTTCTTTGTTAAGTAAGATTTTGAGTTTGAATTTTGTGAATGAAAAAATATGATTAGGAGAAGAGATCAATAAAATTAATTAATATTTGGTACCAATAACATATTGAAAAAATCATAATAATTTTCTTTTTTTAACGAAAACTGAAACATAAACACTCGACAGAAACACTAAGAAAGTATTCTTTATTATAGAAAAAAAAATAGAGAAGTCAATGACCCACAACAAAGCTTAGTCAACAAGGAAAATAATTTTTTAACATTAAAAGTCATCAACATTATCCTCAATGTCCCAGATATCTTTGAAACCAGCTAAATATAGATAGAGGAAAAAGAGTTATGCATTTAAAATATTAAATAATTTTATACTCCTATTTAATCAAGAATTACTATGTATAATAATTTTATTAATTTTATAATAATTATCCTAAAAAATATAAATAATTATTTATGATTAAATAATAAAATAAAACTAATTTTTTAGTGTTAATATACGATCATTAAATTTTACAAATATTCTATTAAGTATTTTTTGAATTTGAAAGCTTTTCCTTATTTAAATTGGATGTCATCTTCTTTCTTTAAATTTCATAAAACAAAAACTTATTTCTCTTAATCTTAAATATTTTTTTAAGATATGTCAAAAAAAAAGTAATAGAACACAAAAATAATAAGTATGAGAGAAAAATTTATACACCCGATGATACTGATATCCAAACACACAATACATTATGATAAATTAAATGACTTTTATTTAATTATTTTAAAAATTATAGTAACAATAAATTATAAATGAATGAAAATTTAAGTACATGATTTTTGTTAAACTCTAATTACTTATATATGGTATGTTTCAGATGATCAGGTAATCAAACTCATACCGAGAATCAGAATCAGTTACTAACTACTTAATAGTTTAAGTTCGATACTATAAAAAAGGAAGAATAATAATAAACAGCAGAATGAAGGAACTGAATTCAGTTTCAGATTCAGTAATAGCACGTGTAAGATGTGATGCACATAGACATAGTCGGAGCCAAAATATTAGTACACTGTACACCACAGAAGCACGAGACAGAGGTATAAAGGATCCAACCCAAGACAGAGCAACACTTTACACACACATTCACTCAACCAACCTCACACTCCCTTGTCTCTCTCGCATTCTCACTTTCCAATTCCCAAATCCTCTTTTTCTTTGTCCTTACACATAACACATCCATCCCTTCTTCCTATCCATTTATCCACCCACATCCACTCACACATAACAACAACAATAACAATTCATACACACACGCTTTGCAGAATCATCATCATAGAGATGGGAACCGGTGCATCGAAGGACGCAGAGGAAGGGAGCAAGGAAGAGCGTGACAGGCTCGACCATGCAGGTGGCCAACTCTACGTCTCTCTCAAGATGGAGAATCGGAAGCTCACAGGGGACCTTGTTCCTCACGTTTATGGCTCTGTTCCTCTTGTTGGCTCTTGGGATCCTTCCAAAGCTGTAATTTTGATCCCTACCCTTTTCTTCATTTCGCTCATTTTCTTCTGGGTATGTCTTCTTTTTCATTGTTTCTCATTGGTTTTTCGGTTTTGGTATTAGCTTTTCATGGAGCGGGAATCGGTTTCAATGTGGGAACTTAGCTTTGTTGTCCCACCTAATCACGGTAATGCCTTTTACTTATTGGTTCGAGTTTCCAAGTTGTTGTTTTTTTCTTCTTCCTATTCAAATGTTGCAATTTTTAATGAGCTTAATTTCTATGCTCGGTCACTAACAAAAGTTTTACACTCTCAACCAATCAGAAAATATATGATAGGTTTGTCGACTTTGAAGGTAGTTATTGTAAGGTATAATTGTTAACCAATCAGAAATCATGATAATTGTGACGACTTTCAAGAAGGCATTTGTTGTAAAAACCAACAAATTTACCATACAAGTCAAATTCTAATTGAATGACAAAGTATTGAGGTGTCTTGGCAATTTTGTGAAATGAATGGAGTTTGGTGATGAAAAGTGTGTTGTGTGTGATTTTTAGCATGTTTGGGTTAGCATGGTGAGCTTTCAATTTCAAAAGTATATTTGGAACAAAAGATAGAAAGACTATCCTTATTAAAAAAAAAAAAAAAAAAAAAAAAAAAGAGTGAAATTGAAGGGGTGTTTACTTTTTCGAACTATGCATGGGTTTCAGAATTTAGCTTTGTTGTTCCACCTAATCATGGTAATGCCTTTTCCTTCCTTGCCTTGACGTCCTTTGGAGTTTCAGGGTTTTTTTCCTTCGAAAAGTTGTAATTTTTAATAATTTGTCTCTTGTTTTTCTTATCTCATTGACTTATCTATGTGCATTGATTATGGGAGGGGAAGAGGATGAGAGGGAGGGAGGCCACTGGAAGGTGGAAGGAGAAGAGAAAGAGTTAGGGAGTGTGGGACTAAAATAAAAATTAGGTGTATTTAGAGGGATTAGAATAAAAATTGTGCAAGTGACGTGATGTAACTAGGTAACAACTAACAACAAAGAAAACTGTGGATGTATATAGTCACCTCATCAATTAACCGCAACTAGGAAACAACAAAGACTGATGTGAAAATACTGAATATAACAGGGACTATTTAAAATAAATAAATTAAAAGTAGTAAAACCAAAAAGTGGGTATATTATATGGACTAAAAATATATGTAAGCCTTTGTCTCTTGCTTTTCCTTATCTCACTGACTTAACAAAAGTATGCTCAATGAAACAGTAGATAATGTCTTGAGATTCAGAGGTTGGGGGGAAGGTAAATGTGACTTTTAGCAATGGTTTTGTTGCCTTTACCGTGAATAGGGAATCTAGTATTAAGATGTCTTGGCGCTTTTGTGAAATGAATGGAGTTAGGTTATGGAAATTGTGCTGTGCATGATTGTCTCAATAGTGAAATTGGAGGGGTGTTTAGTTTTTTGAATTATGCATGGATTTCAGAAACCTTGGATTTCAAATTCCTGTTGAAGCCTAAGGACAGCAATACACCTTGTTTTGTTGAGGAGGGTCCTAGCCGCCTGCTTGTGGGGGGAGCGTTGCAAGAGGATGCCAGACTTGCGTTGTTTAGGCTTGATAGTGGCGAGGTTCTTGAGTATCAAGTGTTTGTTAAAGCAGACAGGGTTTCTCCCTTTGACCTTGCAGCTAGTTGGAGGGCTTATCAGGATAATTTCCGTCCTTCATCTGTGAGATGGATTCCTGATGTCAGCATAAATTCAGCACCTCAGACTGGTGGCGAGGTAAGATCAAAATAAAACCCCTCCTCTTGGCCACCTTCATTTTACTTTGTAATCCTTTTTGTTTCCTTGTTTTCGTAGAACAAAGTGTTAATTTGGTTCTAACTCTTGAGATAGTATGTATATGCTGGATGTCTTGTACTTAAAACCTCACCTTTTTCTAGACAATATTTTTCAACTTTTAGTGCAAAAATATTGGTCAGTTTGATAGTCCAGTTAATTTTATGTTTTGATTGTTCTATATTTTATGTAATGTAATCAGGAAATTTCTTTAATCTCTGAAGCGGTAGTTAGTTACTTTGTTTCGTAGTATTTTCCTAATCTGAGAGGGATGTTATGTGAAATGTTTATTGCCAAGGTTCAAGTGATTTATGCTTACTTTATATTTTTGGTTCAGAATGGTTGTTCTGTAGGTTTGGAACTTGACCTTGAGCATTATGTTGTCCCAACTCCCACAACTTCAGCAAATTCAGCACATGTATATGCCGCTAACCTGACAGAGAATCCAAGGTCACTAATTATTGGGTCTGGCAGCAGTTCATATCCCATTAAGGTTTTTCTTTCAAAATTGCATTTTAAAATTATGATTACAGCTTATTGTTGTGAGTATAATTCACTAATTAAAAACTTGAATCTGTCCTAGGATATATCATAATCCCTTTAATAAATTTTGTGTGCTTATTTTCAACATGTTCATTTTTTTCCACCATGAATCTTCACTTTTTTTTATTCTAATGTATCTGTAACTGTATGTACATAATTCATTACATCTAATAGGTTATGCTGATGTTCCAATCAGGAGATGGAGGTTATTATACCTGATCCATCTAAGATATTTCAAAGTTCTGGAATGGTTGAATCCAAGTCAGTTGGAACATTTTCACCTCTGCAAAAGCAAGAGAGTCAGAGGGGACTTTATGTTGATAGAGGTGTTGGATCTCCTAGACCTGTAAAATCGTCTAGTTCAAATATTTTCTCTACTGATCTCAATTTAGATAGCGATACCAAGGTTTGTATAAATGATTTCCATTTCTTGTTTATTGTTCAAAGTTATTGCTAGTCAACTAACTTATTGTGTTGTGAGGTTGTCCAAAAATAATTGTTTCTGTTCCTTTGCCTTTTTATTGATAGAATTCAATGCCAGCTGCTGCTGGAGCTGTCGCTGCTGCAGCTGTTGCTGATCAGATGCTGGGTCCCAAGGAAGATAGACATTTGGCAATTATCCTGGTATTTGGCATGATGAGTAGTTAGTTACTGATGCAAAACTTGATAATTAGTTTCGATTTTGTTATGAGATAATTTGTTTCCTATATGAGATAATTAGTTTCTATCTTGTTTATTTTCCTTTTCTAAGTTATTTTCCCTAGTTTTCTTTTTATTATGCATTCTATTTAGAGCCTTTGATTTGTAATTATTTTGGAGCAATCTGAAATATGAACAATATTTCTTTGATTCATATCAAAATTCTTCTAGAATTATGTGTTGAATTGTTTAATTACTCCGCTGCACTAGTTACTCATTAATTTTCATAGTTTTAGTAATTCTCTCAGTCATGCTTTTTTTACTACTTCAATGTGAAGTTCTAGTTGTAAATTAGATGAGATTCGAAATTAAGAATATATACTGAAAGCTTGAATTTGGTATGGAAAAAATGTCATATTTCCATCTGTAGTTCATCAAAGTTAGTAAATATTTTTTTAAAAAATAAATTTAATTTTTAACTAATTTCTTTTATAGGTGGGTCTGCCAGCCCGAGGTAAAACTTTCACTGCAGCTAAACTTACAAGATATCTTCGATGGTTAGGTCATAATACCAAACACTTCAATGTTGGGAAGGTTGTTCACATTCTTTACATCATTCATCTGTTTAATCAATATACTTCGAACTAGTGCAAAACTGGAAAGATGTTAAGTATGAACTATGAAGATTAACCCACTTATTTTTGGATGTCACAGTATCGTCGCCTTAAGCATGGAGCTAATCAGGTAAAGTTTGTTATATGAATCTGTGAAATAATTCATGCTTCTCATTTAAAGATTATGTGCATAACTACATTATATATTTAATTGCACAATAGTTCTCATGATTGCTGTCTCTCTTATATATTTAGTGCTTTATTTTTGCTTTTATTTATATCCTCCGTTGGATGTAGTATTATATATTGATGTATGATACGGATTGTCATGAGAATAAATGTGGTTCATGATAGTGCGGAAGGTATAGCAGGTGAAAATAATGCCAAGGCAAGGGTTCTTAGAATTCTTTATCTAATGTTTTGATAAGAACCTTGGGAGAACCGCTAGAATCTCCTGCTTCAAACGTAGGGACTCAAGTTGCACACATTGCAATTGGTTCAAATATCCCACGACACTCTGCAGCCCCAATGCCATGTGGGCTGTCTATGCACTAGTCCCTGGCAAACACTACAATGCCAGCAGTTCCAATGTGAGACTCAAGTCTCATACCTTGCAATTGGATCCTGGAACATTTTCGCTCAACTATTTACTTTTCTAAATTCTAAAGTTCAAATGAGTAACATCTAGGGATGAACTCATCAGAATATGACACAATTGGAGTTCAGAAACTGAAAAGAAGGTAGTAATTGGATAATTTGCTAAAAGGTTGATGGTCAGTGATTGTGTCTTTTTAACAAGAGTAAGGACTCATACATATACACATACACATATACACCCACTCTCAATTGTTAGGTAACCCTGCACAGGGCTTTGCTCTGACACACCTGCAACTTCTATATTTATTATCACTTTCATTGCTTCTTCTCTGATAGATATTGATGGTATTTATGAGCCTGATATCTAGGCAGAATTGCTACATATGAAAATGAGCACAATTTGTAAAGAAATAGTCCACTTGTTTCTATAGAAGAAATCGGAAACATGCTCAATATCATTCAATTGAATAGTTGACCCAGCCGCACCACCAAAGGAATATTGTGCAGGACTGTGACATTTTGTGCCTAAATGGTGTGTTTGCAGCATTACTCTTTTAAGAAAGTTGGTCCGAAAGGAATATTAGTTTGAAATGCTAAGAGATTCATATTGCAGATAAGGCCCACAGTTGTTGAAGCCTGATAGATACTGGACCAGAAAAGAAGAAGAAAGATAGAATCTTTATTGAAAAATAAAGCAATTACAGCAGTAACCAAGTGAATTCGAGGTTCACCACCCTCCTATTCCTTTCTGAATTGATCCCTTGCTATCAGCTACTAACCCTTATGTATAAACTTCCTCTAACAGCAACTAACTAACTAACAGTTAGTTACAACTAACTGTTCTCACTAACTGGCATTTTACCTTCAAGGGACCCTCCTAGAGTACACCTGTCTCCATCTTCTGTCTCTATCAATGCCCTTTGAGCTTCATACCGATTTTAGATGGGGTGTTGGTTTTTTGTGGTTTTTCATACCCCTGGGAAATGGTTGAAAGTATGACCATGATGCCAAAGACTTGTGCTGGTTTGACATGTAGACATAACAAAATGGAATTAACAATCTGTTCTTATGTTCTCCTCAGACTTGTGCTGGTGTTTTTTTTTTTTTTTTTTTTTTTT
>PYAF01000004.1:911556-922498 GCA_007407185.1 Glycine tomentella
TCTCCTTATACTAGAATTTTCAATAGGGCAAACCCTATAGAGCAATTGATAACGTGACGGCAAAAAGGACCTAGCCTTGCTATTTATTAACCCTAGGCACCTCCCATTATGGGCCTAGTGGTTAGGCCCACATTGTTTTCCCACACTAATCAGAATTAGGTGTCCAAAGCCCATAAACAATTAATCACATTATTAGTAGACTTAAATATCATCGAATGGATCATAATATTAGTCCGTATTTTGGAAAAAATAAAATATTACAATTAATTGTAGCCCACAAGAATATATGGGAAAATTTTAACATGACTGCCCTTTCATTGGTAGTAGAAAATAGACATTGGCATGAATTAGTAAGCAGGTATTCACGAGGACTTACTTCTCACTGAGTCTGAGTCACTTGACCTAAAAGCTTAGTTATTAAGCTATGGGAGACAAACAAAAGGTTTTATAACTCCAATACACCCTTTCAAATGTAACCCCAGTGGGCTTGAAAATGTGGACCTAGTGTTAGAGGTTCCTTGTGCTGAACTTAAATATTTACATAATCAAATTTATACATAAGATGGAAGGTGAAAAGTGTTGAACTCTAAAGTCTAAACAGTTAAAGAAGCTGTGATATGGGGGCAAGACCCTTAGAATGAATTGTATAACTCTATCATTGTCAATGATCAAATATAATGTCTTGTAAGGATCATAAAAGTTTCAATATCGTGACATCATGAGATCATCATGAGGCAGTGACAGCTGGTTCCCTTTCTAAATGTTTTATTCTTGAAATAAAGATGTTGCACACATGCACTAGCCTGTCATATTTCCTTGGGTAATCTTAATCATGTAATATTCTTCTTTGCAGTCTGCTGATTTCTTTCGAGCTGACAATCCTGAAGGCATGGAGGCACGGAATGAGGTACTTTTGATCCTCTCTTTTTTTAATTATTAATTTGAGCAGTTTAATTGTGAGTCTGGAACAACTGGTGCAGTAAAATCTATAGCTTACATACTAGGCCATAAGTTGTTTATTATTATTTAGAATTTGTGATGTTGTATCTTATTCCATGTGACTATATTTTTCTTAAATCTAATTTATTTAACAAATTATTTTGTCATTGAGCCTTTCAATGAAACCATACTAACTGTTTCTTGTTATGAATCATACATGTCATGGTTTCTTTAAAAAAACTACTCCCTCTAGTCCTTAATATAAGACACTAATAACTGAATTAGACAGACCAATAAAAGTAGGTTAATTAAAAAATATTACTAACGTAGCAATTTTACCCTTGTTAATAATCATTAGCTTTTTATAGGTGATGTGAAAACATTAAAGTCTAAGTGCATTATGTACCACTATCAATAAAAGACAAGGGTTGATGTCCTTTTTCCTATGCACAACGGTTGATCCGTTGTCATAATGCAAAATGAATCAGATAATATCAATTACAGGATGGAACACTATCCTGACCCCATAAAAGTAGGGTGGAAATCCAAACCAAAAATTCCTATTGGCATGCGTTGCCTTGTTAAAACAGGTTACTCTTCAAAATATGCTACCACTGTTGTCTGGTTTATTTTGAACGAGTCTGTTAATATGAAGTAGCACCACCCAGCTAATCTAAAATAAAGGAAACAAAAGAAAAATTCATATTGGAAGGCATCAACATGTTTAGACTGTGTTAGACTTTAATGTAATGCTACTTCTAATATTTGATTTATAATAGATGGCTTTCATAAAGTTGACACCACGTTGACCCTTTCTCTGTGTACATAGTTTTAATGTATCACGTGCCATTAGGTAGCAGCACTGGCATTTGAAGATATGATCTCTTGGATGCAAGAAGGTGGCCAGGTAAATCATTCTTGTTGAATACTTTTGTTACTTGAATGTGTTCTTTCATGTTATTTTGCATAAATTTTACTTTCGATTTAGGTTGGGATATTTGATGCCACAAACAGTAGCAAGGAACGAAGAAACATGCTGATGAAATTGGCTGAAGGAAGATGCAAGGTAGTCAAAGATGGCACTGAAATAAGTATATGATATGAGAATGATAAATTTAATTTTGAACTCTTCTGATCCATCTATTTGTGCTTTTATTGTAGATAATCTTCCTGGAAACAATATGCAATGATAGAAATATAATTGAAAGGAATATTCGCCTTAAAATTCAGCAAAGTCCTGATTATGCAGAAGAGTAATGTTTCACTTAAAACCAATGCTATCTTGTTGGCTATGTGGATACATATGCAATTAACTTTATTTTGCAGGCCAGATTTTGAGGCTGGATTGCAAGACTTTAAAAATCGTCTAGAAAATTATGAGAAGGCAAGTCTATACCGTGTACTTTTTATGATTGTGCTAGCTACCTTTTTCCTTAAATAATGTTGATTCCATGCACCAGGTTTATGAGGCAGTTAATGAAGGATCTTACATAAAAATGATTGATATGGTCAGTGGGCATGGTGGACAAATACAAGTAAGCTCAATGTTTTATTTCATTGTTTCATTGAACATAATCCTTTTACGTAGTTCATTATCTTGTTGGCTAGGGCAAGAGATTGCATTTGAAAGTTTATTGTCAATATAGTAGCTGTAATTTGATAGTTGAAAGGTGATGGAATGAAGTGATATCAAACAAGAACTCTGTGATGAGATTAGCATAAGATGTGTTGGACATATTTGGTTCGGGAACCAGCTCTGTTAAGTTAGTGACTTGGGACAGTTTAGAATTTTTACCTGACTCTAATAGAAACTAGATGTTAAATTATACTTCCAGCAATGTCTTAATGATGGTATCTTGGAAATTGAAATGGTTTAGTTTCTCGTATAACTCTAAATAATAACAGTACTCTTGATTTCCCTTTATCTTATTTATTCCATGGTTGACTGAAAGCACAAAATTCAAGATGTGTTTGTGCTGAGAAGAAATAGTATTGGAAAGGAATATTGCTATCATATGAAAGTGTTATGGTGTACATGTCATGCCAGCATGAGAACTAGCATAGTGGAGACAGACAAGCTAGGAAGAGTCATAGTGTTATAAACTTATGATAATTGACAGAGTGGTTAAGCATGGACTTCAGAACTTTTTGCTTGCCTTAGAATTCATTGGCTCTTCTTATTTTTGTGAACACAAGCCAAGATTGAATGTAGAGTACATGTGTGTGAACTTGAATTTTGCTCTACTCATTTATTTTCAAGTGTGACTTTGATTTCTTAATTGCTAATAACTTCTGTCTTTTGGTCTAGGTGAATAATATCAGTGGTTACCTTCCTGGCCGAATTGTCTTTTTCTTGGTAAGGATTTTTGAAGGATGTAGTTAAATACCAAAAGCCATGGTTGCTGGAACTAAGCTAATTAACTAGTTTATTTATATTCACCCATACATTTCTATGAACCTAAATTTATGTGCTGCAGGTAAATACACATCTTACACCACGCCCAATTTTACTTACTCGACATGGGGAAAGTCAGGATAATGTGAGAGGCAGAATTGGAGGGGATACTGCAATAAGGTATATTCTTATATTTGGTCTCTTCAGTTGCTATTCAATGTTAGGTTAAAATTTAGGATCATATAGGATGTAGAAAAGGAAGAGATATGAATGTAAATGAACAATCTGGTCAATGTTTTGATTTATTAACAAATAATTACTCAGGAAAGTGGGGTTTTATTATTGGAACCTTTAAGTTTTCTGTCTTCTTTTTTCTTAAATCTCCCCCTTCCCCTTTCAATTTTAGAAATAAGGCTTGTTGTCATCTTCATCTACTTCTAGTATATGGAAGAATTGATTTTCGAGGGAAGACAAAAAGTAGTTAGATAATAAATTCAAGGACTTTGTTGCAAGGTTGAATTGGTGTAATAGTTCTAACTCCTCTATCCTTGAATTGTTGCTTCATTGCTCTCTTTTCTAATGTGATATCTGGCATTTTTAGAATCATTTTCAATATTTGGCTGAATACCTAGAACACTATGCAATTTGTTATAACAGTGAGGCAGGAGAACTTTATTCAAAGAAGCTTGCAAAGTTTGTTGGAAAGCGTCTCAAATCAGAACGGGCTGCTTCTGTAAGAGATATCAATTGTACAGATTCAATCTCTGCCTTTTTCCTTGAAGTTCAATGCTCAAACAAAGTTGATGCTTGAAAACTATTATCCTTTTACGCTTATGGCTTAGGCATTGTCTGCTAAATCTGCATATAATATTTATGGTGAACTGTGATCCAGTGTCAAATGATTATATATCATTTAAAGTGAATCTGCTAAACAGCATGTATAAATATATAAGCAAATATTAAAGTGAAGGATGATTTGTGATATTTGTAACTTCTTGTCTAGATATGGACTAGTACACTACAACGAACAATTCTGACAGCCAGTCCAATTGTTGGATTTCCCAAGGTTGGTGTCATACTTGAGTTTAAAGTTGTGTGCAGTCATGTTATTTATTTCACGAGAAATAGGTTGACGAATTTACACGTTGACTTACTATCTATATGTTAGATACAATGGCGTGCACTTGATGAGATAAACGCAGGGGTGTGTGATGGTATGACATATGCAGAAATCAAGAAAAACATGCCAGAGGAGTATGAGTATGTTGCAAACTTGTAATTTCTCTTATTTGCAAGTTGCATGCAACTAATATGTATGATAACAAAGAAGCACTATGTGAAACTTCTTTTGGTTTTGGGGTAAGAAGATGATGTTTAAATTCTGTAATTATTATTTCCCTCCCCTCTTATCTTATTGCAGATCGCGCAAGAAGGACAAGCTTAGGTATCGTTATCCTCGTGGTGAGTCGTACTTGGATGTCATTCAAAGGTATGTTTTATCTTATAAACATTATTTAGCTCCTTTCCTGAACTTGTTTGATATAAATAACTCAAGTTTTAGTAATAATACAGGTTAGAACCTGTAATTATAGAGCTTGAGCGACAACGAGCACCTGTTGTTGTGGTATCTCACCAGGTTGTATGCAAGTCGTTAAGCTAAATTCATGCTTTTAAAGACTTTATATGGTTGACTGTTCTAATTTGTGAGGGTTTTCCATATGTTTCGCATTGTAGGCAGTTTTGAGGGCACTATATGCTTATTTTGCTGACAGGCCTTTGAACGAAATTCCGCATATAGAGGTAATTTGTGAATTATTTAGCTGAACTTCTTGTTCTATATAGATGGATGCATATTAAACATGGAGTTGATGCTTTGGCCTAATTGACTTGGTTGCAAATATTTAAAGAACACTGAGTAAAGCCTAACTTCATTCCTGATAGGAAAATAATGCATGGATACTTGTGTGCTACTACACACCTAGAGAGAGATAGAGATAGAAGAAAGAAGAGTGTAGATATGATAGGTGATATAATATGACAAGAGATAGAGAAAATTGAAGAGTGTCAGTTAGGTGTATACATAAAGAGTGTCAATTAGGTGTATACATTGTGTAGGTGTTTATGTATCATTACTCTTCATGAGATTGTATGTGTTGATCATTTTGGTCCTGCACCTTGAAAAATGTTATTCATTTTAGTTTGTAAATAATATTTTCTAATTAGGAACTAAAGAAAAATTTTAATATAAAGTTAAGGTCAGGGACTAAAGTGACTTGTGCATACAAACAAAATTGAGGATTTACTGAAGCACAAACTACAGTTGTTTCTGGTTACACTAATTAATGGAATGGAGATTGCATTTATTTGCCGTACTTATATTTTTTTTGTTAACAAACCTTTGTGGGGTTCATTGTGTCAGTTGGAGAAATCATCACTTTTGATGAATACGCTGAAGATATCTAACGTGAGATTTGTCATTTCCAGGTTCCTCTTCATACGATTATTGAGATACAGATGGGAGTCACGGGTGTCCAAGAGAAAAGATATAAACTAATGGACTGAAATGAATTGAAGAAAAGTTCTCTTTCTAATACCATACTGATACTTGGCCTACAAACCAATTATCCATTCTTCTGATTTTAATTCATTGGCAAAATGTAATATTCCCGTAAATGGACTACATTGTTTAAAATTACCATAATGAAGGGAAGCTATGCTCTTCAAATTCAATATTATTTCAAGTGTAAATGACGTATCTTGCATAAATATTATATTTCATCAATAGCTAATACACATTCCTAGGCTAAATATTACCTGTTTAAGCTCTTGATTGGAATTGAAAAAAGAATGCTGACCATTATGGAAGTGTTACGTATACTTTTTTTTTGTACTCATTACTGAGAGGAGGAAAATTCCTGTTAGGTTTATGGAATACCAGGAAGATGCAACCTCTTTCCCGTGATAAGAATTTATATTCTGGTTTTAATATTTTAGTCCTTTGATAAAGGAGTACATAATATCTCATAACATTCAATCCTTATTTGATATGAATTTGTCTCCTCTAAACTAAGTAAATATGCAAAAGTGAAAAAGTAAGGTGATTTTATTGTTAAATGTAAGTACTTTGTAATCTTTCATGGTGGATAAATATTTTTTACGGATTTAGTCGCTTTACAGGGATTAAATGTAGTAGGAATTACTTTATTTTTTTCATAAACGATCAAATCATATTTTTCATTATTTTTTTTAGAGATTAGCATATGTTGTATTTGATAAAAAAAAAGAAGCATATGTTGTATTTTTTTAATATTTTAATATAAATAAATTTGTATGGACGACTTTTTTTTCTTTTTCTTATTTTTATCATTATCAAGTTCTTGGTTTAAATCTTTATTAACAATTTTCAAACTTATTATAAACGTGTGAATGTGTGATCTTTGTTTTCCAATTTTTTCTAGAATTTAATATTTTAGTTTTTATTGGGATTAAATCTTTTAGTCACTTCTTTATTTTTGCATTCAAAGTCTAATACAAATTTAATTAATTAAATTGTTCTAAACACTCATTCACTTAAACATGTACCACTCAAAATTAAAATCCCTTTTTTTTTCCATTTGAAAATATAACCTCATTTTCTACAATTTTTTTAATATCATGTACTATTATGATTGTGATGATTTGTTCAAATAACCCGTATTGGAGAATGTTTTCACATCTTGGGTCACACAGTTGGCAGTCACCAGCACATAGACAACATAGTCTCTACAAGGGGATGTCTTGCATCACTCATAGGGAATTATACACAATAACATACCTATTGTTATTATGTTACACTCAATATTAACTAAAGACTTTAAAGTTAGTTATTCATATTCCATACGTGTCATACTCATGCCCCATGCATGTCTGTAACAGGCTCCACTGGACAGAGAATCATTGCAAGAGTAGAGTTTATAGCCATATACCTACATCTTGAATTGTTTGAAGGAAACAATGAATTTGTTGAACTCATTCCCATTCCCACCGTCAGAAGACAACCTCAACTCAACCCCAACCCACCCTTGTGACCCACACAGAAGAACTCCAGCCTCTTATATAACCTCTCAAAAGATTTTTTTTTTCCATTAAAGTGAAAATCTAATCATAAATCATTATATATATATATATATTATTAGTTTGAGTGAAAATGAGTTCTAATCTTTTAAGATATTTGAGTTTTGTAAATAAAAAATATAATTAAAAAAATTACAACAGAGATTAACCATTATAGGTAAAGTTGATGAATATTTCTCACTTATAATAGTGATAAAAATTATGTTAAATTTTTTAATTAATAATAGTTATTTAAAAATTACAAAATTTTAAAATATGGTTTACTGCTACAATTTTGACCACAATGTCAAAGTTTTGGGGTGTAGTGACTGCAATGCAAACACATTTATGGTCACATAATTATTAGTAATTTTCTGCAATATCAAATAATCTAACGAAATTGTAACTTTAACTGCAATTTAAAACTTATATTAAAGATGATTTTTGATTGATTAACAAGATAAAAAAAAAAAAAAAAAAAAAACTTCCTGTTAAATATATATGTCTATTAAACTCTTAAATTATATCATAAAAATTTCCTTTAAAAATTAATCACTCAAATTTAAAATTGCAACCCAAGATGTTCATTTACAATTGTGGGGGATCATTAATGGTTCATATTCTAATATTTTACTATCTATGTGCATATTTAATCCTTAATGAAAAGACCAAAATTATTTACTTTATCATTTAAATTGATCACTTTAGAGGAGTCATGCATATCACAGCCACACAGGACCATCTACAACCTTATAATGTGGATAAGCAGCAGCTCAGATATGCCATGAGAACTGATCGCACTTTTTGCAGGGCATATATATTTAACGACAAATCACAATAAATACCACCAACACTTCAATGTAAATTCCCCATCACACCCACAACATATATATACAACTCATTTAAATTAATATACTTGCTACATTTTTCATAAAATTTAAAGTTGTTAATTTTTTGTTTCTTTAATAAGTAATTGATTAAATCAATCAGAGTGATCAAAATCAAATAACTACAAAAAATGCAGTTAAAAATAAAAAGGTGCAATAATTTTCAACTGCATAGGTTCACTTTTTACATGATACAATTAAGTATTACATGGTGGCAGTTTGGGGTACGTCAGAGTTCACGAGCCTATACCAATATAGCATACACACATCGCCGGAAGCATGCAGCAAAAAATGGTGGAATCTATGCAAAGAAAATAGATATCTACTGTTACTATTGGCATTTAGCTTTGGTTGTAGGGTGGTCAAGGTTTGCCAAAATAAAGTGAGAAGAAAAAAAAGCTCTGATCCTGTCTGGTTCCATTCACATGGGACCCCTGAACATCCATTACCCCTTTTAAAACCAATAATGGGGACCCCATCCCCAACCCCACTTCTACTTCTACTTCTACCCCCAAACAAAATATCCTCTCCTATGTTGACAAAGTTTATGTAAATAATGATAAAGTTTATCTTTTTATACATTATTAGTGCAAAATGTTTTAGAATTCATAATTTTTTTTTCTTTTTCATTCAGATATTAAGTTACTCTTATAACTTTTAGAATTCATAACTTTTTTCTCTTTTTCATTCAGATATTAAATTAATCTTATAACTCCATGATTATATGTTGTGTATAAAAAATTTACACAATTAGTCAATAAAAATGGCATTTGGTATGTGTATGACCTTTAATCAATTAAATAATAAGTATAAAATTATTTTATATAATTAATACACAATATATTTTCTCAAAATTTTATACTATTAAATAACTAGAAGTATTAGTATATTTATTACAATAATTATTATAAAATTAATAAATTAATTATATATAATAACAATTTATGATTAAATAATAATATAAAAACTACTTACCCTCTCATCACATGTACTATTTATTCATGATAATAACCAAGCAAAAAATGGTTCAAGCAAGCTTCTCTTTCTTGGCTTACTTTGGGGTTGGTGCAATTTTTTGCAAAAATATAAAGAATCTTGACTCGGAATGATAGGCCTTGCCTAGGGATCCCCTAAATAAACCAGATCAGAGAAATTATTGAGGACTTACTTGGTCCATTGTTTTACACCACCTCTTATATTATTATTGATTTACACCACCTCTTTTATTAAACACAAGACAATTTTTTTTCATGACTCGATAACTTATGATAAGGATAATTAATTGAGGGACTATAATAATGATGCATTAAATATTATTCCACCGAAACCATAGTCTACAAAATTCTATATATAAAATAAAAAAGCTTACACTGCTCCACATAAATATAATAAAACTCAACTACCCTCTTTCTGCTGCCGTCGCCTTCACGAGTCCTTCATTTCTGCTGCACCTTTTTTCTCATCACATCACCCTTCCCATGCATAAGTCCCCATTTGCCTCCTTGGATACAGGGATTCTCCTTTGACTTCAACCACACCCTTCACTCACTCCCCTACAACCCCTTTGGCCTTGCAATAATAGAAAGCAAAATAATGCATTAGAAACTTAAATTTTTTGCTAACCACCACACGCAAATGTATCATATGCAAGAGGCAACACCCGAGACTTTCGTCAAAATGTCACACTTTGCTAAAAGAATTGCCATTCTGCCACGCCCATCAAAATATTTGGCAAAATGCCACGAGACATAAATCGCTGCATGCACTGGCGAATTCGGTGGCTGATGTGTCGCACATGCAGTGGCTTCGTTGGGCGGGCAGCTGACGCACCAATTTCGCCGACAGAGAGGGCGAATTACGTACACCGCTGCCCGGAATGGCGAATCAGGTGTTGCTGACGGGGAGGCGGAATTCGCTGCGTTCTTGGGCGAATTAGGTAGTCGCCGGACATGGCAGCGGGTTACGGGCTGCCGACATCCCTAATTCGTTTTGGCTTCCGGCGAATTTGGTTCATTTGGCCCACTACATAAACGCTTTGTCCGCTGTCATTGTCGTAAAAAAAATTTACTCTTCTCTCATCTTGCTCCCCAGCCTCTCATCTTGCTCCCTTGTTCCTTTACTCCCAGCCCCTTGTTCCCTTACTCCCAGCATACCATTATCTTCCTTGCATACCATTATCTTCCTCTCATAAGGTTAGTTTATATTATTTTTAATTTATTTTGTTTATATTTTAAATATTGTGCATAATTTTTTATTTGCTATCTTTCTCTAATTAGGTTTAGTTTATATTATTTTTAATTTATTTTGTTTATATTTTAAATATTGTATATATATTTTATTTAAATAGAGTTAGATATTAAGTGATATTTTTAGGTTGAAGATTTAAAATATTAGATTAAAGGATTTTTTTTTAACATTAGATTAGATGAATTTTTATTATTTGTTTATAATTATTAATTGCATGATTAATATATTTTATATGTAAATAGTTATAGGTATTCAATAATATTTATAGGGTAGAGGTATAAAATATTAGAATAGAAGATGATTATAAAGGTTAGGTTAAATGATCTTTATTGTTAGTTTATAAATATTATTTTTGTAGGATAGATTAACAAAATACATGAGA
>PYAF01000004.1:924307-949859 GCA_007407185.1 Glycine tomentella
AGCAAAATTTACCATGTATCCCAACCATCTTGGCAAAAATGCATACGACTCATCCCAATCTCCGAAAACCTTCACAATGGCCTTTTGTTTTGCCTTCCATGCCTTCGTGTATGATATGTGAAATCCGAGCACTGATGCTATTCTTTCTTGAATTAATCCAATTTTAACACTTGGATCCTGTCTAATCATTTCTGCATTTTGTCATACAATAATACATTAACTAATTGTAAACAATAACCAAACTTCAGTTTAATGTATATACGTACCTAAGATCATCGAACATATGAAATCTGAATCAAGTTGCTTGTGATCTTGAGAAAGATTCTGACCAACGCATGTGTGTTCGTTATTCCATATGCCTACAACCCATTCAGTGCCACCCTTTTTTTGATATGCCCTCATCCTCCACGGACAACCGTCAGAATGATTTTCGCAAACCATTATAAGTCTTTTGGTATCACTTTTTTCTACTACGGCAGTGCGATGATCAGCCATACAATATTGTTTTATAGCCAATTTCACATCCCGTTTAGTCTCAAACACCTGATTCTTATATAATTGTTGACCCATCTGCCAGTTAGGTATTTGACCTCCTTCCATATCACCAGACTGCTGCTCTGTGTATGCCCAATTAACATGTGTGTAATGCCTTACGTCAGACCAAAATGGAACGGTCTCGTCTCCTAAGTCATTACACATATGAAACATTGTGAATGAAAAACTTTTCCATGATTACTTATATAAATTAATCATCTTACTTCTTACACTTATATTTATAACATTTTTTTCTAAATCATTGAATAATTGCATAAAAGTTTTTACAACTTTTATTCATCACCTTATTATTAAACCTACACTAATTTCTATTAAACTTACACTAATTTCTATTAAACCTACAATAATTTTTAATAAACCTACAACAATTTAATAACTACTGCATAACAAAATATTGTGCATCCATACCTTGACCCTGCATTAGATCTTGCATTCCGACATTGCCCGGAGAAGGAATTGGAAAACCACGCTCGAAGTCACCGTCTACGTCCGTATCTGACGAGTCACCATCTGGAACAACACCTTCGTCCACCTCATCCTCAGAACTGTCCATAGGCCAAACTGGGTCATGGGCCGGCACCATTTCATTCCCCATTGCTTCAGTAGCTGGTGCTAGTGGGGCGGATATATACATTTCTTCATCATCCATTTGTTGTGTTGGTTGGGTTGGTATTGGTGGTGATTGGGACACATCTCTATCTTCCGGATTCACCGACGGCTCTCTGTTTATGTCAATGGACCTATCGGGCTGGATCGTTCGGTGACTGCTAGATTGTCCTCCACAGTTTAATTCTGCATACAACTCGATAAATCTTGGGTTTACTCCATCCGATACGCAAGCGTCTGTAATTAACGCTACATCATCATCATCTACAATATCCACAGCAACCCACTGCACTGGGTTGCCCGACGCACATCTAGCTGTCAATCGAGAGACCGATTGTCCGCGTTGTAATCTCAACTTCTTGTAAATCATTTTCATCAAATCGCGGTAGCTACATCCTTGCGGCATACGAAACATTTTACTCTCTCCTTCAAAAACTTGACCGTTAGGCCCAACGTATCTACTCCCATTATAATAAACAATGGTTATTAAACCATTTCTATTAGCACTCATTTTGCGTAAATTAAAATAAGCAACAAAAGATTGTGTTTTGTAACGAAAATTTTTAAAGCACTGAGAATTTGAGTACAATATTGCGTGTCTGGTGATTTGAAGAAGGAGCTATTTATAGGTAAATCTAGTGACTTAAATCGCTGGGGCGTGTAACAAATTACCTAAATCGCTGTACTGGATAGCAAATTAAACTACCTAATTCGCTGGAACCCATGGCAATTTACGTATCCAACCACAAATCGCCACCTGTCTGCCCTGCCCAATCCGTGACTGCGCCGTCAGCACCTATTTCGCTTACTGTTCCAGCGAATTAGGGAACCAATGCTGGACCGCCACGTGGCAAAAACAGTGCGCCACATCAGCCTCCTAATTCGCCTTTGTGTGCAGCGATTTATGGCTCGTGGCATTTTGCCAAATATTTTGATGGGCGTGGCAGAATGGCAATTCTTTTGCCAAAGTGTGGCATTTTGACAAAAGTCTCGGCAACACCCCCCCTAATTTATTCTTCCCTCTTATAAAACTAACTTCACTCCCACGTAGTCACTTTCACATAACACAATAAGAGCAATCACACACCAACGGTCCATTCTAGTCCATTGATCAAAACGTGACACACCAAAGATCAATTTTTTTGTTAAACAAAGTACGGAAAAAAAATTGTTTTAATCCTTATACTTTTAGTCAAATGCAATCAAGATTCTTATACTTTCATGTAGCTAAACTTGTTCTCAAACTTTAAAAAATAATTTTATATATATATATATATATATATAGATTGTATTCTCTAAGAATTCATCAATTTTTTTAAACTAGAAAGAAATAAATTCATAAACTTTTAAAAATTTGATGGTCAAATTAATCAATATAAAAATACATGAACTTTGAGCACGCCTGACAAAAAATATAAGAACTAAAATATTTTTGCAAAAATTATTTATATTTAAGTCTACTAGTGTTTTAAACAGAAATATGTTCAAAATATTTTGTATTTGAAAAATTGTCTTCAAAATATTTAGTATATGATAGTTTCTAAATAGAATTATTTTCAAAATATTTAGTGCGTGTTTCTTTAATTTACAGAAATCATGTGATCCAAAGCACCTTAAAAGCAATTTATGTAAAAGAAAGTTTTGATCGACCTTGAATGTGATTCAAACGTTAAGCTAAACATAGTTTTGATTGTTAATGATTTGATATATTGTAACTCTTATTTTTTTTTTTTCCTCTCTCTAAATATTAAATATTACATTTTTCATCTAAAAAAAAGAAAAAAGAAATCTTCTCATAAAGAAAACAACTCCACCAAGATTGTGAACCACCACCCTCCTAATAAAACCCATCAAGTCCAAACCTTTGAGCCAAATCTTTTGGTGACACTCTTCAGTCTGCACAATGCCATCCCAACCTGACTCACCCAACAACAACACGTTGACCCAAATGTTTCAGAACATCTTCTCAGACAACAGTAACATCATGCTTGCAGCCATCATTTCTCTCCTCCTAGTAATTCTCTTTGTCCTCCTTCTCCACCTCTATGCCAAGTGGTTCCTCGCTCAGGCACAGGATCAGGCCCACGCCCGCCGCCGCCGGAGGAGGAGGCGGCGAACGACGGTGACAGTCTCCGACGTCCTCGACCCGGCAAGGTTCCACCACTTCCACAGCTTCAACATAGAAGACAGTTCACCCCTCACAACAAAAGGCTTGGATTCTTCAACCATTAGAACAATTCCACTCTTCATCTACGAACACAACAGCAACAAGGTCCAAGAAGAAGAAGAAGAAGAAGAACTTGAATGTGTAATTTGCTTGAGTGCCTTTGTGAATGGTGAAGTGGGGAGGTGCTTGCCAAAGTGTGGCCATGGCTTCCATGTGGAATGCATTGACATGTGGTTGAGTTCACACTCCAATTGTCCTATTTGTAGAGCCTCAATTGTAGCAAGTGTTGCGGAGAATGATTCTAGGGAGATGGTTTCATCAAGTGATCATCATGGTGATGAATTATATTATGGTGGAGATCATGATTTGGTTGAGATTGTGATTGAAGGTGGTGGTGCTCCAAGTTCTGAGATTATTAGAGAGGGTGATGGTAATGGAGGAGCAAGAACAAGTGTTTCTGCTGTGTCAGAAACTTCTTCTTCTGAGTTTTTGGGGTACTCTTTGGCGAGAATGCTTGGCAAGGTTATCCCATCAAGTAATGTAAATTAATGAACGAAATCACATGCTTGAGATGTATGTAATCGAAGAATGATTCTATTGTGATAAATTATATTATGGTTGAGGTCACACTCCAATTGTCTTATTTGTAGAGCCTCAATTGTAGCAAGTGTTGTGGAGAATGATTCTAGGGTGGTGGTTTCATCAAGTGATCATCATGTTGATGAATTATATTATGGTGGAGATCATGATTTGGTTGAGATTGTGATTGAAGGTGGTGGTGCTCCAAGTTCTGAGATTATTTAGAGAAGGTGATGGTAATGGAGGAGCAAGAACAAGTGTTTCTGCCGTGTCAGAAACTTCTTGAGTTTTTTGGGTGCTCTTTGGAGAGAATGCTTGGCAAGGTTTTCCCATCAAGTAATGCAAATTAATGAATGAAATCACATGCTTGAGATGTATATGATCGAAGTGTGTCCATTTTCTCTACACAATTAACCATAAAATGAGCGGCATCAACTATGGTTCTGTATATACAGGTTTTATCTGTTTGATCCTTCCTTGAAATTAGTCTTGGCCTTGGAACTGTTAAAAAGTTTTATTTTTTTTTTCATTTTGTTGCCTTGGAATCTTTTACACAATACTCTCATTTATTTGTTACACAATAAGCCCCCAGTTCACTATATATTTTTTTATTTGGGTTAGTGCTGCTTATTTCAACAATTTTTCAGTAATGACCAATTTTTTACTACAATTTATTTATAGTTTATTTAGATTTGTTTTATGATATAAATACTTAGATAATTGATTGTGATATATATATACATATAAATTAGTTTATTTGAATAAAATTTTCATAATTTATATAAAAATAATTTGAACTTATTTTTTCTTCAATTCTTCAATCATAGAGATGACTTGTATAATGAACACTTAATTTGATAATTAGTTGATTACTAGTAAGTTGTTTATAGCTCTTCTTTATTTTATTTTTGTAAGGGTTATTTGAGTGGGGTGGTGGCTGGTGCTACTTGCTTACATCATAGGTCAGTTAGTTTTCACTGTTTAAGAAATCTTTTGGCTTAGACCAATCTGTGACAAATTTATGAGCATCAGTTTATGCTCGATTGTATTTAAGAGCAATGCAGCTAGGAAGAGTAGCAACCACACTCTATTGCTTCTTTTGACCTTGTAGAGTAGGAAAGTAATAACAAGTGTTAACACTAGGGGTAGCTGCTTAAACCAAAGGAAAAAGACAAAAGACAGCACTTATTAAGCACTTAGCAGTGCAGAATTGGTCAGTCATACTTCATTATGTATATACCTTTTAACAGCAATTGATTGTCCTAAAGACTAGAGTTCTGTTGTTGATGAAGTTCAAGACATAAACGTTTGGATTGTACCATTCTACCATTCTGGATGCAAGATTCAAAGACTCTATTGATGGGTTCTTAGAACTCAAAACAGAAAATGAAATAGATGATTAAGAACGATGTCATGATGCTTAGAGGAACGATAAGTCGGAGGAGTATTTGTCATAAAAAAATAAATGCTTTAATAAGAATCAAATTGGTTTCAGTCAAGAACCAAGAAGAGGTTATGCTCTCAATCTAAGCAAAAGCTTAATTCATTCACACTTTGTTAAACCAAAGTTAGGAGTTTTTGAGTATTTATAGAACTAAACATAAGAAGACAACTAAGCCTCTAATAACCAGACCTATTTATATCAATATTAAAGTCCATTACTCAAGAAAACAAAATTTATGAAAATCCTCACAGAAGTACTACGCTAAATCAGATAAGCGCGTTAAGCCCAATTTATCCTCTGCCAAGGAATTGCGCTAAGTCAGACATGCACGTTAAGTGAACTATTCAACAATCTTCAATGTACTCCAATTCAGCTCTTTGTGGTTCTCTCCTTCCTTGCCTTTGATAAGTAGTTCATCCTTGATTCTCTTAGTTATCTCTTCTTGTAAAAGTTTGGCTTTGAACCTTGTCATTGGACCCTTCAACTCATAAAATGATTCTAGGTCTTTATGATCTTTAGATAGTCCTCTATCAATTATTTATTTTCTGTCATGATCAAATAGTTCAAAAAAATGTGTGACTCACTTGCAAGAAACGAATAAAGTGGGTCCATTCAGTCCTATAATTTTATTCAACTTCAATTGTTTAAACCAAATGAGATAGATAATTATTTTAATTTGAGTTTAACTTTTCTCTAAGAGTTATGTATTGAGTACTTAGATCATTTATATTTTTGACATCTTTATACTCTTAGTCATAGTGTTTTTAAACATTACCAAGTGTCTTGTTGTTGATCAATTATCATATAACCTGGTCATTATGTTTTAACCAAAGAGATTGATGAATGGAATAAAATATAGTTGTGAATTGTGACAAATATTAATGAAATGTACTGCAAACATTTGAGGTGATTTGATTACCATTTTGAGTTATGAAATAACAAGAAATCGGTGTTGTATCTTAAATAAAAATGAGTAAGAATGAAAATTTAATTAATTAAAATTTTTTCTACCTCATTTATATATATAGACAACTGTGTACAATGTACGGCCTTCTATAATTGTTGTGAATGTTTTTTCATAATTTCTGGATGAACCTAAAGGGTCAAGTGGGTCAAACAAACTGTGCAAGTGAGCCCATAAAAAATGATGTTTGTTTCACAGTATTTAATGCACACCTAGGCCTGACCCAGAGAAACTCGTTTAGTCAATACTGCACAGAGAAAACAGACCATGGCTAATTAGTAATATATATATATATATATATATATATATATATATATATATATATATATATATATATATATATATTATACACACGCTTGTTATGTCCATACTTTCCCATTTGATAGCAACACGTTTTTTATATTTTAAATATGTTTTTATAAGCGGCAAGTTTTAATTTTGGTCTGTTATTCTTTTTTCATCCCTCTAAAATTTGAATTTGCTAATTTTTATCTTTGTAAAATAAGTGAATTTTGGTTTTAGTCCTGCTAAAACATTTTTCTTGATTTTTCATCTCTCTAAAATCTGGATCCACGGTCAATAAATGAGGTTGGTTCAATTGGTGTAAAAAAACCTCATATCTTTATAAGAATATGAGTTCTATTTTCGTTGTTAATGTAAAAATTTTGTTGATA
This sequence comes from Glycine tomentella, assembly GCA_007407185.1. Taxonomy (NCBI): domain Eukaryota; kingdom Viridiplantae; phylum Streptophyta; class Magnoliopsida; order Fabales; family Fabaceae; genus Glycine; species Glycine tomentella. The sequence goes on from PYAF01000004.1 coordinate 931,297, forward strand.
AATACTTTATATATATATATATATATATATTCTTGTAAGTATTTCTTAAGTCTATGACTTGTAAGTCTTGAAATTCAACTCACCTAAATTTTTTAATTCAAAAAATCCGAAATCACTATTATCGTCCCCTAGTATTTATTTTAAAATAGATAAATAACATTCATATTAAGAATTTAGAAAAATAAATAGAATTATCACATACTGCCACAGTACCACGAATACAAACAGTGAACGAGTGTCATCATGTCACATGATAACAACAAAATGGTGATTTTATATTCTATTCAAAGAAAAAAAATTTACAATGGTCAAAATTAATAAAACTCATTTATTTTATGGAAATTAAAAATATATTTAAATCTTTAGTATAGTTTTATTATGAACTAATTTTATATAAACCTCATTAAAAAGATAATACAATCAACTATTTTTGGCATTAGGATGTAATAGAATGTGGATATGTACATATATGTTTAATTGTTTGTTTTTATTTCACTTTTTAAAAAAAATCATTTTAAAATTTAAAATTTTATATATATTGAGCCCAAACTAATTAGGTCACAGATGGGTTTAGTTTGGGTTGAACTAAAAAATTTAGACAAGTCTTACCTAGTTCATCTCATAGAATTTTGATTAGATTGAGTTATAGGTTTAACCAAATCCAATCCAACCTTCCAGACGACAAACCATGCTAAAATATATTAATAACTTTTAAATTATAACAAAGTTAAAAATATTATCATAATATCATTTATTAAATGATTTCTATTACCATGTAATAGGTAGTAAGAATTTAACAATTTTGTCAAAAATTACTTTATTTTAACTTGATTGATCATCTTTAATAGAATTTTCCTTTCTAATAATTTTTTCATCTACAAAGTTCGAATTCAAGACCTTAAACAATGTGATCTCAGTTCCACTCAAACCTAATATATTGGTATTTATTAAATGTTAAAAATTATAATTAGAAGTACTATTTTTCAAAATGTTTTAAATTTTCTTAAATAATACTATTTTAAAGATATTTTTAATTAATAATTTCCAAAGAGAATTAAAAGGTACAAAAAACTTATTATGTTTAAAGTGATGAATGGTATGCAAAAGGTAAATGGCCAATTTTTTCCTTACACTTTATCCTCACTGACAATTTAGTCTCTTTACTATGAAAATGATCAATTTAGTCCACTGACAATTTAGTCATACTGTTAAGTGATCTCTATTTCCATTAAAGTTGAGTACATACGTGGCACGTGAAAAACGATGTGGCAAATCCATGTGGTAGAAGTGACATCCACACAATGGTCCAAGTATGTGGGACCAAATTATCAGTTCATGTGTGTGAGCGGTTTTACCTTTTAAGTCACCACAAAAATTGACCATTTATTTATCTTCTTCCTTTTTACCTTTTGTGTGAGAGAGAGATTAAATTGTGGTTGCTAAGTGTGCTCTACTCCTTCCTGCCTTTGCATTAAAGGTGGCCAACATTGACAATGTGCCAACGGACAATGTTGTTTGGTTTCTGGTTGTCGTTAGAAGAGAGGATTTCTTCCTATGCGTTGAAGACGAATGACAACTTCATAAGGTAAGTTTTTTTTTTTTTCATTTGGTCGTTTCATCATAGATGTGTGAATGATGACGAACAAGTTTGCATCATGGGAGGCCATGTAGCGCCTCCGTCTAGACACGAACAACGACGTTTGCCTCAACCACTTCTGCCTTCTGTAGCAGCTCGGTAGCGGCAACATTGGGAACGTGTATGTGCGACAATTGTAGTGTCTCTATGCCATGAAGGTCGTGGCTTGAGAGTTTCATTTTGATGTATTTTTTGTTTTGTTTTGGATATTGTCACAATAGAAATTTGACTAGTATTAGTAATGTATTGAACAAAATTTACATTTTAATGGTACATGCCCATTTTTAAATTCACAATATTGTCATGGACCATTTTGTATTAAGTTATATTTGTTGGGACCATTTTGTCGTGGCAGAAGAAAAAATTACCACAAAATTTGGAAGAAGAACATTCTTCTCAAAAAAATAGTCGCTGCCTTCGTAAATTTTAAAATCAATTTTTTTAAAAAAAAACATTAACATTAGTCTAAAACATGGTTGGCTGACAAGAAACGTCCCCTACTCGCATAGATTTGACACGTCAAAAAGGACGTGTCACGTAGACACTCAACATTAACGGAAACGAAGATCACTTAACAGTAGGACTAAATTGTCGATATATTTATTCAATTTTGGACTAAATTGATCATTTTCATAGTATAGGAACGAAATTGGTAGCCAATGTAAAATGCAATGACGAAATTGGTCATTAACCCATATGCAAAATGTTGAAAAATTGAAGAGAATAAGACAAGAGAAATATACACCAATGTGTTTGTCATTGTTAGACTCTTTAAGCTTAATCATTACCATCAATATGTTCTAAATATTTGTATTGTCATTAATTCACCAATGAATAATGAGCACACCACATAAATGAATTTGACATCACACTTCAACTTAAAATTTAAGACATTATATTTATAAGTATTTCTCACTTATTTGTTACTCAACTTATTCATTTTTATACAAAGTAGGACTTCACTTTTATATTTAGATTTCAACACAATTTTTTTCAGGAAGAACTTACCGTAATTCTTGTGAATGAAATATAAATTAATAATTTATTATAAATTTAGGCTGAATTATTTAAGTTATAATTTAATTCTTATTTATTAAAAGTTGTAAAATAGTTTCTTGATTAATTATTTTACACTTATGTGACAGTGTATCGGTATTTGTTTAACTTTTTATAGTCATGTGAAACCAGTTCACTACTTTTGGATGATGCCGTGGGGTTGGATTCTTAAATATGTGTGATCTGTTGTGGTTGTTCCCCGCAATTTCTCTAATGCATTGAATGGTGGTAGATATGAGGATGCGACAGCGCACATGAGAGATTAATTACGGCCAGATGCCAAAATATTTTATAAAATACTAACGATATAATATACTTCGTAATATTATGTATATATTATGATAAATATAATATTACTGCAATATAATAATAGTATACCAATAGATAAATACCAAAATAGCAGTAGAAAGAAAGAGAGAGTGAGAGAGGCGAGTTGCGGCTGCGGCCGTTTTTTTTTTTTTCCTTTTTTTATTTGTAGGAAAAAAATATTAATTAAGAAATTTACGATAACTTATATATCATTATACATTGTTCAATCATGAGAGATTTAACAGCAATAGAAGTTTAAAATAAATTATTACTATAAATAAAGAGTTTGATAAATCCACTTAAAAAAGAAACTATGTATGTCAAGTTTTCAACATTCGACACCTTCTTTATTTGACAGAAGAACCGATATATTTTATATAGACAAACATAACTAAAAAGATAATTATGTATTTTTGTCCTTAAATAAAAATAATAAAAAATCTTTTTTTCCCTTTTTCTTTACTCATATCCAAAGTCCTAAAAACATATTTAGTGGTAGATCTTAAATAGAGATATTAATCACTTTTTGATGGACTTTATAATATCATATAAGATTGAAAATCTTTCAAGATCTCTCTAATTTTTTTCTTTAATGGTAAATCTCATTTTGAAATCTTAAGGAGAGGGAAAGAGGAAAAAAATTTATTCTTGTTTGAACAATGTGTAAATCTTGAGAGATCTTCTACAAGAACTCATCCTTCATATTGGAGATCTCTTTAATTTCTTTATTAGAAAATCTAATGAAAATCAAATCTTAAATTCAAGATTCTTGTTCAAGATTTTATACTAAAGATGTTGTAACAACCCAAAATTCCAGCTTTAGTGCTTCTCTCCCTCGCTAACTCTTCTTTCTTCTTCCTGTTACCTATTCAGTTTGAGACCTTAGCACGTTGTGCAGATTTCTAACTTCACGTGAATATTACTTGGTAATAAAAATTGGACCTTTATCTTCTCTTCTTTTTTGTCTAAATGGTTTCTGAGTTTCCACTGTTGTTTTATTTATATTAAAAAAAAAAAAGAATTAATAGATCTGTGAATCTGTGATGCCAATGTGGCAAAGATTCAAGCAAAATTAGAACAGATAAAATCAGTTTTCATTTTGACTAATAAGAGGTAATTGCTTTTCATTTTCTAGGAAATAATAACATTTTTCTATAATAAAAAAAAACTGCAAAACGAAGTGATCATTTTGACTAAGAAGAGGTAATTGCTTTTCATTTTCTAGGAAATAATAACATTTTTCTATAATAAAAAAACTACAAAACAAAGGAATCATTTTTTTAAAGATAAACATGTACTAAAACTTTTTTGAAAAATCTATTTAAATAAAAAATGTCAGAGTCAAATTTTTAAAAAAATCTAAAAATATTTTTTTATTATGAAAGTGAATGATCAAACACTTCAAAAAATTACCTTAAAAATATCATAAAATAATTATTATTTATTTAAAAATATAAGTAAGATGTTGAGACATTTTTTGTTTAAAAATTATTTATTTAACTTTCCTAAATTGATTTAAAGTGTTTTGTAAAATTAAATTTCTTAAAAAGTTACTTCTTCATGTTTGAGAGATGGCTTGAGAATTAAAAAATTTATTCGTCTTTATATTTAACTTGCCATGGTTCTTATTTCTTATTTATTTTATTATTTGACATTAAGACTAGATTATTAAATGAAACTTATAGTATTTTATTTAGCTTGTTTATTTTGTTTATAATATTTTGTTAAATACTTAAAAGTGCTTTAATTAATTAACTTATTTTTTTCACGCATAAATTAAAAGGGAAGTATGTGTCTTTATTTATATTAAAATTTAAAAAGTACTATGTGAATTTTTAAAGTTTTACGATATAGTCATTAGATTTTATTTATATATAATATTTATTATAAAATAGATTTTTTAATAGGCTCGTAGGCTAAGACAAGTCTCAAAAAAAGTTTATGACAGATAAATAGGCCAGACCAAACTTTATATTTTTAAATCAGGCCAAGATTAGGCCTAATCATACCTGATCTAACCTATTTTTATCTCCTTGGAAGAAGAAAGAAGAGTTGAATGGAAAGAGAAGCATATGGCCAATGGGAGAGAGAAAAATAAAGATTTTTTTATATTTTTATTTAAGGACAAAATTACATAATTATCCTTTTATTTACGTTTGTCTAAAAAATAATGTTTTTTTTTCAAATAAAAAAGGTGTTGGTTTTATTTTAGAGGAAAAAAAGGTGTTGATTGCTATTATATTTTTTTCTATTTTTTGACTGGGTGTGCGTTAATAAATCTCACGAGACATTTTTTGTTTTAAAATAAACTTTAAAAGAAATATTACTTTAAATAAAAGCTACATGTTACATCTTTTTTATTAACATACGAGACATTTTTTGTTTTATATAAAAAAATATTTTTTTATGGATCTAAAATTTGAGCTTCAATAACTTTACTTGTAGGTCAATTCAATATTTAACTAATTAAGATAAACCTTCTTGTGACAATAATCAAACTCATTTATGAAGTCTGATTCTCATATATATTAAGTTATTAACCAATTAAAGGGAAGTATATTATTTTAAAGAATTAATAAATATATTTTAAATGTATTAGTACATTTTTTTACACTTTTTTATTTTTAATTTCTTAATAAGTATATTTTTGAACGTTCTCCTTATCAATGGTATTTTATAAAAGTAAAATAAGGGAGAGTGAGAAGTTTTTCTAATATTTAATAAATATGCATGTTGTGTTTATGTTGTTAACTTTATTTGAATATAGATGAAGTGCTAATTTGAATTTATACATCCAAATAAAATATACTTATATAAATATTTGTATGATTTTTAAGATATTATTATAAAATTAATAAATATATTATCCATATTAATATGTAATTAGATAACTATATAATAATATAAAATTATTTTTATAATAGTAATACATAATTTATTTTCTCATTTACATGTGCGTATACACACATATAAAAGTACATGTTTGATTTATTACATATATAATCACTATACTTTGTGTCTCATTTTATTTGTTGAACAATACTAATTTCGCTCAATTTTATTCATGCTAGAGAAATCTACTTAACAAGCCTGACTTGCATAAACCTTGGGGTCATAAAGGGGTTTCATATCTATTTATAGTGCGATTCTCTTCTAACGGTTTCTTCTCGCGTTTCACACCTTCTTCCCTACCCCTGCTGATTTTTCTAGGGTCCCTAGGGAGAGTTTTTAACACTTTTCCAATTGAGCCCAAAACATATATGCCCATTATTTAAATCCATTAAATTAGCATTAACGTGTTCACCCAAGTTATCCCTAATTTGGTGGTTTGTGTTATGATTGGCTAAGTAGTGTGGAATCGTATAGTCGAATGACTAATTCAACCATATACAACATTCACAAGCCAATGGTGTAGACCATTGATTTTCCTCAATGGTCCATAGCCCGTCACACACTAAACCGTTAGGGTTTAAGAACTTGTCGTGGTCCCTCAAGCCTTGAACCTTAAGGGCATGCACGCTTGTAGGCTATTGTTTCTTGCACCTCCCAAGTTGCTTCCAACACCTTCTTTATGGCTTCCGAAATGATCAGAAATATAAAATTACATTATAGAATGCACTCCTTTTTTTTACTTTTTTTGGAATGACCAATCCAAAAGGTAAAAAAACATTCCGGAAGGGGTGCAGGAAGCAACTTTGAGATGCAGCAAGTAACAGCCACGCTTGTTATGGTACACCTTCTTGGATGGCCCACGAAAGACATGAGCACTAGGCTTGTTATTATTGACCCACTATAAAATATTATGAGGCCCGAAGTATTTAAACTACGATGCATTTCAATGTGAAATTATGTTGTGGCTTCACCTTGAAGAAATTTTCCGTGAAAAAAGGACTATTATTTTATTTCCCATTTGATTTCAATTATATTGGAGGGTATAATTCCTTTCCATCAAATATATATTTATGAATTTCCCACCAAAATTTTTGGACCAAAATATCAATTAATTATTTTATTTTAATAATTTGTTTTGGAATATTAAAGTCATTTAGCATTTATTTATTTATCTTAAAAAAACCTCTTTCTCTCTAATTGTCCAGATTTTTTCTTTCGCACTCATCTCTTACACGACTTTTCTCATTAAGCTTTCTATTTTGCAAATTAATGATAATATTGTCATTCAGATTTTCTTGGAATCTGAACCTCTCATTTTAGAAATCATATTCAACGTAAAAAAATTTCTACTGCTTTTAGTTCTCCACGTTGTACTGGTCGTCCTCGCCCGCCGAAACCTTCGTTGGAGAAAATTCACCAACCAAAAAGAAAAAATTCACGAGCAATAATGTCATTTTGGAACCGCTTTTGAACTTAAAATCAACTTCGTGAAACTCTGTGTTGCCACATCGGAAAAATTGAAACAGGGATTCAACCTAGATTGGCCTTAACGTCCTTGGTTCGACTGTAATTGGCCAACTGATACCCAAATTCTTGGGTAATCAAATGACAAATATTAAAGTGACCTTTGAATTAATGAACAGGAAGGCCCCCAAAGTTGTGATAATGGTACACCCGTCGATGAAGAGAGAAATGTGTGTGAAGGGAGAGAGAGAGAGAGAGAGAGAGAGAGAGAGAGAGGTTCTTATTTATTTTAAAAAATTAAACACAACTATAACATCCCTGAAACAAACTACTAAAACAATAGAATTAATTGGCTTTTTTTTTTCTTCCCAAAATTTTTGGTGTTTGCTGCTGCACTATCCAACTAAAAAAATTAAGAGTACGTTAGCAAATCTTCATGTATTAGGAGTGAGTATGGATTAGATTTTCAAAAATTTAATCAAGATTCAGTCTAGATCCATTTAAATTGATCAAATGGACTAAATTTTAAATACAAAGCCGAATAAATGGATTTGATTTCAAATCCATATTTTGTATGCTACTGATCACATGTTGGTTTCTCACCCAAAATACATAATTATAAAAATTGTTTACTTTTTAAAATCATACCAAAAAAATTTAAAAAATAATTATTTGTTAAATACATCAATGATTTAACATGGTTCATGTATAGGCCTGGGGTGATACAACCAATGCAACATGGGACTGAAAGTCGTCTACGACTAGGGAGCTGCTATTCTCACACTGAAAATGCTATTCTTACCATTACGTGAGTGGCTTTTTCCATTATTTTAAAAATGTCCTTCTAACAAAATCATGATTTTACTATCCAACATATACAATATATATAATGGAATAATCTCTCTGGTATTTTATTTTTTTTACCCTAAAACAACATAATCATGATTTTATTTGTATAAATTCAAATGAATCAATTCCGTTGTAGGGGGAGGAATTATGCATAGCCTGTAGTGCCACCCATAAAAGAGACCCAATTAATATTTCCAACTTACCCCCGCTAATTTTATTACACATTAACTAAAAATATATAAATAAAAAAGGTTAACAAGTATATAAAACTTGAAAATTTAAATAACGCTTTAGTTATTACAATATAATGTTGTTTATGTTTTTTTATAATTATTTTGATATTTTGATATTTATATATTTTTTGTTTTTTATTTTGATTATTGTTTATATTAAGTGACTACGAGACTAACAAAGATTGATAAACATATTTGTTATTTTCTATATAGTAAGAATTAAAATGAAAATCTTTTAACACAAAAAAACCTATACCATAAGTTTACAATTTTATAAAGATTGAAACAATGATATCAGACATTAAAAAGAAATATTTTTTTATAAGATTCAAAACAAAAAATAAAAATACCAAAATAAAAAATCTTTATATTATATAAAAAAAAGAGTCTAAGTGTTAATTATTGTCGTGTGTCCTTATCGTTATTATTCAAATTTCTAAGTACATGAATATTGAATCTGCGTGAAGCATAAGTTATAAATAGTAGTAGTTTCTTTTTCTGTATTTCCTTTTTTTATTCCTATGAAAACGCCACCGAACTCATGTTAAATACGAGCAGACAAACACACCCTAAGCGATCTGGAATCCGGAAGAAGGGCTAGATAAATTGTGAAAGATTGATGCTAGTTGATACAAGTAGTTAAAAATTCAGTATAAATTTTCATCTTTTTTTAGCTAGGTTCAAATTTCCGGTTTGGTAGATAACTAGTTTCAAGAAAATCTCTTTTACGTCGAGGCTGGTTAAGTAATTGTATTTGGATAAAACTGTTAATATCCCAGCATGTTAATAACATCTTGTTCGATAATATAAAGATTGCCTTTTTGTTCAATATTTTTGTATAAATAAAAAAGAAAAAGAAACCTCGCTCGAAAGAGAAAAGAGATAGACAAGAATTGAATGAAGATTGGAACTCCACGACATGGCATTTATATCTTTGATTTGGAATAATCGAAGCTCGATGTTTGCTAGCAGGGCTTTGTTAACAACTCTGTTTTCCCTTTCATGTTTTAGTTTTATCAACGTTCAATTAATTATTCAAGACGTCGACAAAGAGAAGTTTCTTGTTTCGAAATTCATTCCATTTTTAGTCTGTATTAAATAATTATTTATTAACATCATTGGCATGGGAGCGTAACACTTTTCACTAATTATAACAAGTGTTTGGATATAAATAATTAATAAATTGGAATTAAAATTAAATCATTCATTCGAATAATATTTAAGATTGATATTTGACGAAAATAATTTTTTTACTAATTGTTATTTATCATTCGACCAAATTTTGAATTAGTCAAAGTTAATTTTCTCTAGTAAATAGGAAGACTAAGAAAAATATATTATATTTTTTCGTGTTTTATATTATCTATATCACTTTTTACAATATTATATGTTTTTTTATATCACACCAACAATTTTATTACAATTCTTTTTATTTTTTCATTGTATGAAAAAGTATACAAATTTATTATACAAGCATAGTATTTTGAAATATAAAGTATCTTGCTCATCACTCCAATACGGATATTGAGTATGATATTGTTACGTACATTGTTAGTTTTAAAACGGTTATATATATATATATATATATATTTCATACGGATATGATGCATATGCATTATTAATTTTATATTATCTTTACATCAGAGCTCACCCACCTATTGACAAATATTTCCTTACCGTAAACCCAGTAGAATTGGCTAGGAATTAGAATAAACGCATGAAATGTTAAGTACGATTTTCATTACTTTTATTATGTACATGAAAAGAAAACATTTCCTTACGGTGCAAGATATTTAGTCAAAAGATTCTTACAACCGCATAAAATAAAGATGGAAATACATTTGTATGACTTCAATATGGATAAGATTACAGAGAAAATACTAAATAAAGATTACGCAAGTCACATCATTGTGATATATGAGATTACTATACAGTATTAGAATGATTATATTTCAACATTCATAAATTACAAACACTTTATCAATGTCTTTTACTTTTTTTTTTATCTCTCTTCTTGTTTAACTATATTATTAATTAAATTAATCACTTATTTTTCTTCTTTTTTTATCTCACTCAAATGACTAACGGAGTGTTTAAGAATTACTTTTTATAATATTAATTTTTTTAACAGAGAAAATCAAACACAATCTTTTTTTCCTTTCTTCTTTTTTCATCAAATCTATTTTATATCTTTATGACTAATTTTCATAGTACTATATTTAGGGTTTCAACATATTTTATAATATTTTATTTATATTTTAAAAAGGACTACATCTACCGCTCTATTAATTAGTCACGAGAAATAAATGCAACCATAGCAAATACAGTTAGTACGGTAATAGAAATTAAATCATGCCCCAATACCCGATCCAATAGATCGGGTTTCTTTAAAATGGAAAAAGTTCGAGGTACGTACACTCGAATTTTGGATTATAGAATAAAGATGGACACAAGGAAAGGAGACAGAGAAAAAAAAAAAGAGAGAGAAAATTATTATATGGAACAAATAATGAAAATTGAAAAAAATGAAATCAAAAGAAAAGTATAAATAAAAGTGAGATAGAAAAAGAAATAAATTTTCCGAATATAAGAGCTATTACTCCCTTAAATTCTAAAAAGAGTAACCAAAATGTGAATATTTATCTTCTTTTATAAAATCTCTCAACAAATGTTAATAAATCGAGAAATTATTGTGACCCACAACTATCATATATTTATGGTTCTCATTAATTTCTACATGATATGCATTCATTTTAATTTACAAGAAAAAAATTAATAACACTAATTGTATGTCATGTAAAAATTAGTAAAAATTATAATGATATGAGATCACTTAATAATTTATTCCAGAATAATCTTCGTTTCTAGAATATTAGTTACAATAATAGAAAGTACAAGCCAAAAATGAATACACTACGATTCCTGAATGAAGATGAATTCCATATATGGTTCAACATTAACAACATCAAAATTGCAAATAAAGTAATTAAATAACATCATTTCTTGAGATTTTCACAAACATGGAGGGAGGCCCTGCAGAGAGGGCAACTAGGATGTCCACTAAGCCACATGTCCAAGCACTCAGAATGAAAAACATGTTCACATTCAATTAACACCTTCAGTTTTTCATTACTTTGGAAGAGACTCAAACATATGCAACATTCCTCCTTCTCAAACCCTGCAACTACCATGCTAGTTGAAGATGGTACCAGAGTGTGATTTGCCATGAACTCAATTCCAACAACACATTGATCAGGTAGAGGAGAGACCACAGTTGTAGAAGTGGAACTTTGTTGTTGCGAGAAACGGCGGCGACACAAATGGAAGCACAAGAACAATGAAGGTACAAAGATGAGAATGGCAAAAAACCACAGCAATAGGAACAGGCTTTGGTTATAGGAGTGAAAGGTTGAACTTGAACCATTGAGCTTGTTCAAGTGCCACTGAATGAAGTGGTGGTGGTGGTGTTGTTCTTCAGAGGACATTTTTTGGCGGTGTGGTTTGGTAAGAGATTGAGGTGGTGAGGGGGGTGACAATGAATGAATGAATGAATGATGTGTGTAGAGACTTTGGTTAAAAAGTTAGATTTGAAAATTAATAGCATAAGATAATAAGTATATGGTCATACCATGCTGGAGGTAGTTGCTCTCGGAGAATGTAGCATCATGACCTCGTGAGTTCTGTGGAAGGTGGTTGTCAGCATTTGTTATCACCTCTATCTTATTAGATGTGAAAATAGGATGAGTCTATTTGGATGTTTGATTTTATGTTAGCTAATTAATTTTAGATTTATTTTTAAATATTTGGTTTTGTGTCATAAAAGATTTTAAAATTGATTTCATGTTATAAATTGAAATAATTTTGAGTAAATTTTGCTTTGAATTAATAAATTTATATTAAATTTTATTTTTAACTTAATTTTATAATAAGAACATTCAAACATAAATCATATCACTTTTAAATCAATTTTAACTAAAACAATTTTGTAAAATTAACTTCATTCAAAATTAATTTTGCTAAGTTCATTCAAACACACACTATTTCTTCTACTTGAAAAAACAAAAAAAAAAATATTAAAGAACAATTTATCTTTTTTGGGTTTTCCCGATAGAAAATAATTAATATTCTTCTTTTGTTGTATATAAGATATTATATAATCAAGAAGTATAATTCAATAAGTTAAATAGAATAGACAAATATTATAATTTTATATATATATATATATATATATTCAATTCATAGGATAAAAAATATTTCACCTAAAAAAATGTCAAAAGAGAAAATCCACTTGATCAAATGATGTGATCAAGCAACCTTTGTTGTATATGTTTTGTTTACAAACCAGTGAAAGAGGGTAAGTGTAACCACCATTATTGCACTCACTACATATCCAAATTAAATACATGGCCACTCAAATACACCAAAATTTTCTCAAGGTGATGTGTCCAAACCCAAACTGTTACGTGGAATTAAAACCTAAACATTTGCACACCATTTTGTACAGTGAAGTTATTGATAGATGTGGATGTGCAAGATGCGAGTCTTTGATTGTTGGGGTGGATAAGACTTATTGCCCTTCATTGTTCTGGTTTTGGTGAATTATCATTTTAGCTCGTGCACTACACGGGTTAATTTTAATATTTAATTTTATGATTATAATCGACTATCATAAAAAAATATAAAACTATTCACATTGTATAATTAAAATTAAAATGAAAAGTAATTAATATATAAATTGTAAAGACAAATATTTATGTCATAAAAAATATAAATTATACATAAAATTATATAACCTATATATTTAAATTACATAATAGATATTTATATCAAACGATGAAAACTTTGCAATGAGGATATCAAAATATGAATTATATGACTTGTCTCTGTAAGAGTCATTTACAATGATAGATATTTACAATATTATGGAATATATAGTATAAAAGTGAAATTTTAATTTAGTCTCTAAAATTAACAACATCAATTAATTTAATATTTTATATTTAAAAATAAAAATAAAAGAAAAAAGAATTGAATGTGAGGATGAAATTGTTTAGTTACACTGCCTGGGTTGCTTATCCATAAAATAAGATTTTTAGAGTGTCAACTCAATTGATAAATAGTTAGATTTCTTCAACATGTTGGCAGCAAGAGTTCAATTAAACGTCTCCATATTCAATAATTCAACGTCATATCTTCACCAAGGAGACTCTTTATTATTTGTTGATATTGCTAAATGTAATAAAGGATTGAATGAAATAAATAATTTATAATGATTTAAATTTAAGTTTATATGGTCACGATAAATGAAATATTCAAAAAATATAATACTATAACCAACATGATACAGTATGATTGATAGATAATTTAATCCCTTAAGCATGTGGTCATGGGTTAATCTCTAGCTTGTACATATGGATTGAAAGATGTCAACTCTTAAAATAAATACGTTTCCAACTGAAAAACACCTAGTTCACATAAAAATACATTATTATATATTTTTAAGGAGTTAATGTTGTACTTTAATATTAAATAATTATTTTTATAAGGAATTGTGTTTTTATGAAAAAATAAATGTATTTAAGACTTTTTATATGTTTCTTTAGTTTTTTATTTACATTTTCATCGAATAATATGTCAAAACATCATTAAATTATTTAAGCATTTTAAGACAGTAATTGTGTTATTTATTTTTTTAATAATTTAAAATATATGTTTGGATTGTAATATAAAAAAAATTACATTGATGAGAAAATTATCCACCGTTAGGAGAATATTTTTTTCTTCTTCTATTATATCAGTCGAATACTAGTTATGTATGGGAAAGGTAGGCCATCAGAAATTTGGTCAAGGGATGAGGGATGGGGGATTAATTTGGTGTGGTTGTGCTGAGGAACTACCACAACTCAATGCTAGTTAGCTGTATATTTATTGATGAATATTTCTAATTTTCTAATGCTATTAAATAATAAGATTTTACGAAAACGAATATTAATTTTTTTTTTTTGATTCTCAAACAGATTTGTTTATTTGATTTTTGTTTTTTAATTTTTTTTTGATAATTTAGAGGAAAAATGAAAATCTAACATGTTTTAAAGGCACATTTATGTTGGCATAGAAAAATAAATGATATTTTTTAAGCCGCATTTAGGACATCCTCGATTTTTTATTAAAAAAATTGTTTTCTAAAATAATTTCATACTACTCAACAATCCGTTTCTCATTAAAATCGATTAAAGTGGGAATCTTATTTCTAAAGAAACTTTTTAAAAGCTAAAGCTAAAAATTAGAGATAACTAAAAGATATCAGTCTTGTTTATTTAAACTTAAAAAAATTGATTTTAAAAAATGTTTTTTTAATGATTTTTCAAGAAACAAAGAGAATGGATTTAATCATCATGCACTTTCTCTTGGAAGAAGAATGGTGTTGAATCAGTTTCAAGTGGTGGGATCATATTCATATATAAAGTAGAATCCTGTCTCGATCTCTCTCTCAAAGTAGAAACAATCATATTCATAAAATATTTTTACATATTTATTCAATCATAATTTATGACTAAATAACTTTTAAAATAATTACAATAAAAATTAACTAATTTATCATATATATAATGAGTTATAATTAAATAACAGTATAAAATTTTTACACTAAAAATATATATCCCCTTTTCTCATTATTTAATTAAATTGGAACAATCTTAAGTTAATTAATACATAGTTCGATATTTAGTAGTAAAAATTCTAAAAGCAATTTAAACAAACACATAAAATAATACTTATTTATTAGGAAATGTTTTTTTCTATAAAATAAACTTAAACAAACATCTTATTTTCTAATCATCTTTAGGTATTTTCATCTTATTTGGAGTCTCCCTTCATTTTATATTATGTTTTGAGCCTTATATCACCAGCCACTTTACACATATCCTTATTTAAAGTAGTTCATTTGGTAAAAAGGAAAAAATATATAAGAAATAAAGTAGATAAAAATAAAAAAGGTTAATGTAAATAGGTAAAAACAAATCTATTTGATTTAAGAAAATAAAAAGAAAAAGAAAAATATGTGAATGAAAAAAAGTGAACAATATAATAAAAATAACTAGTATGTCCCATATTATTTTTTTATCTCTTCTCTTATTTTTCCTTTACCAAATACACTTTTTTTTTATATTTTTAATCTATTTTTTTTCCATCCTTAAAATAGTTTTTTTAGAAAAAGAAAATCTAACACACTGTTACTCTGTTGATCTGTTTCTATTATTTTAGTTTAGTTTTTTTTTTTTTCTGTCAATTACTTCATGGCTGCTACTGCTAGTGCTAGCCCTAGGTTTACAAATAGTGACGGTCAGGGATACGCTGCAGTGCAGGCTGTCATAGTTGCTTGTCAAGAGATCCTGTTCACGTACTTAGAGGTCACAACTAACAATTATCACAATTGTGGTAACCATTTTTTTTATGAACTGCATTAAAATTTCATTGGAAATTTCGTCATATATTTGGATGACTAATTTTACTGTCAAAGATCTCTATTTGGCAAATTATCTGACAAATTACCAGCTTTAGTGGGATTCCACAACACGAATGAGAAAGGAGAAAGTAACAGAATTTTCAGACTCCACATAGTATTTTAATGTTACAAATTAACTTCACCTATAATATTGTATATAATTATTTTTATCTTTTTATTTTCCATTTTATACATATATTTCAAAAATATAGTTTGGAATAAAAATCTTTTTAAAAGTGACAACTAATTACAAAATTTGTAATTAGTTCAAGGTGTAAGAATCTTCACTTTTTTTGGTTGTAAAAACGTTCACTTTCATAATATATGAAAACTAAACAAAAAAAAGCTACTATGTTTTTCTCTAAATACTTCTTAGAGGTCCATAAGAAAAATTCAAGCTGTGTATATTTAAATACATATTGCAGAATTCAGAACAAGCTAATTAAGGATATCAAATAATGGCCTGACATTTTTAATTTATTCGAACAAATAACAAGAAAATGAGACAAAAAATAGTTAACATTTCTTTTCCAAGAAACGAAATATGAATATTTGTTTCCAGTACACTTGCAACATTCAATTGGTTGGAATAAAACTGAATCAAGAATGATAACGGTCATGATCTTTGTCTCATAAGATCAATATTCTAACCGAGTTACAAGACTGATTGACTTAAATTTTTTTGAACTAATGAATCTCATACAAAATTTTATTGGTGTTTTTTTAGTTCTTATTTCAATGGAGAAGTTTTTTTGAATAATTTACTTTTAAATTTAGCAAAATAAGATTGCACATATTTATAATGTAATTTAAAATAATATTATTTCACTAAAATTTTAAAGATAAATACGCAACTATTTACGTATTTCAGGTACAATTTCACCATAATAGGATTTCCCCCCTCACGTGGAACAAATATTGCGCACGTTAATCTAATTAAAATGACTTGTTCTCATCATTAAATATTCATTGCTCTTCTAATGCTTTTCCCTCTTCACACACGTGCCGACTCTCATTCTTTATTTGTCTTATGACCTTTTTTGTGGTTCAAAGTTCTATTACCTTTGTTAGGAAAAAAAAGTGTTATATTACATTTTTTTATTTTCTTATCAACAAATATTAATTATTAATATTTATTATCAGAAGATTAAATTCACAATTTTTTTTTCTCTTTTCCTTTTTCTTAACTACTCAACTCATCTTATATGTCTTTTTTTAATACTGATTCTTGCTCTTGACAACCTTTATGCAAGACATAGAGAAAAATAAATAAATAACACATTACTTTATGCAAAATATGGATCATCACCACTCTAAACCACAGTTCCCAAACTAATTTAAAAGACACATTGTGGAATCAGGAATCCATGCCTTCATACTTAACAAAGTTTGGAAGAGCTAAAAGTGCACAAAGAAAAGGTTTGATCAGTTGAATGGAATGACACTTCAGAATTGCATTGGGAAAGAATGCCACAGGAGCTACTTCATTATCTATTAGCTACGATGGAGTGGCACAGAATAGAATTTTCGCCTGTATTTTACGTAAGTTAGTGTGCGATCACTTTTTACCTTTACCACTTTTTTCATTAAGTGATTAAGGAAGAGTAGCGTAACTGGTATAAGGTGTCGTGAATATGGAACAGTGGTCAAAATGTCACGGATTTAAAAAAAAATTGTCAAAATGCCACGCGGTTCGTATTATTTGTTGAAATGTCACAGAGGCTAAATCGCTGGGCAGCTGGGCGAGATACGCACGACACGTGGCAGACGGTGGTTGGGAGAGGCGGGCGGGTAGTGACACGTGTAAGTCGCCAGAGAAAGCAGCGACTTCGGTGCTGCTGCTGACACGGCGCAATGCTATTTGCCTGCAGGACCAGCGGATATGGCGTGGACGTCGCTGGGTGGTCCAGCGGTTTCGATCACATGGCGCCACGTAATTCGCGTGGTGGTACAACGTGTTCAGTGTTGCAGGAAGATGCTATTGGGCCCAGCGATTTATGCTTTGCTGGCCCACTATATAAACTCCCTTTTTCACTATCTTTCTCCCTCACTCCAATTATCTCTTTCAGCCACATTTTTCTTCCCTCTCTGAATTTACTCTCTTATGTTTGCTTTTGTGAAGTTACTGATAAGGTTAGTTTTTAATTTTTGGATTATTTTGTTTATATTTTTAATTTTTCATATAATTTTTAGTTAAATAGTTTTAGATATTACACCATATTAAGTTAGGAATTCTAAACATTAGGGTAGAGGATCTGGATGATTTTAAACATTAGGTTAGATAATGTTTAATGTTAGTTTATAATTATTAAATTTGTAGTATATATTCTAAAAATATAAGAATATTTTGTTTGTTTATACTTATTAAGTTTGTAAGATTTATTTATGTAAATGAATATTGTTATGTAATATTTATCCAAAAAATATAAATAAACATTTGATTTAATAAAAATAATAGTTACAGATTTAATAAAATAATAGTTAAAGATATAATAAGTCAATAAATGATTTAATAAAAATAATAAATAAATATTTGATTTAATAAAAAATGTAAACATTTAAAGATTTAATAATTAAAGATTTGTTGTAATAAAAATTTTAATTAAAGATTTAATTTAAT
>PYAF01000004.1:949959-984612 GCA_007407185.1 Glycine tomentella
AAAGATTTGATTTAATAAAAATAATAATTAAATAAATAATAATTAAAGATTTGATTTTATAAATATAAAAATTAAAGTAAAGATTTAATAAGTAAAGATATGTTGTAATAAAAATTTTAATTAAAGAATTGATTTAATAAATAAATAATTAAAGATTTGATATTATAAATATAAAAATGAAAGATTTAATAATAATATTAATTAAAGAGTTAATAAGTAAGGAATTGTTGTAATAAAAATTGTAATTAAAGATTTGATTTAATAAAAATAATAATTAAATAAATAATAATTAAAGATTTGATTTTATAAATATAAAAATTAAAGTAAAGATTTAATAAGTAAAGATATGTTGTAATAAAAATTTTAATTAAAGAATTGATTTAATAAATAAATATTTGAATATTTGAATTAAACCTATGTTGTTGAAATTGTTGAACCAAACATCACATTATCCGCATTCCCCCAACAAAGATTGTGAACAATAAAAATTAGTCTTTGATTTAGAGTTGGCACGTGTGTAATTCAATTTGAAAACTCAAAAAAAAACAACGGTGTTGCACGTCAAATCAAACCAAACTCCGCTCACTTTGGTCCGTCATGCCCCATAACTGACAAACCGCGCCTCAGCAATCGCAAAACGCAAGACATTACTATAATCCAGAGAACAACAACAAAATCGCGAAGGACAAAACTCCCCCAAACCCGAACCCTTGGCACCTTTTCAAGTGTCAAAAGTTCCCCCTGTCCCCCAAACCCGAACGCCTAAAATTCCTGGGCAGACTCGAAATATGCTCCCTCGATTCGTTCTCCATAAGACCTCTCCGTCTCTGTTGCTTCCGTATTCGTTGTCACCCTGAAGCCCCTGGCCTTCACCATCCTTTAAACATAATCACATGATATCAATGTACATTATACTAATTTAAACTAATTTAATAATTTGTAAAAGAGGTGGATATAAAACTTTTGTATGTATTAATTTATGGATTTTGTGTGAAAAAAACTTGTACGTACAGTCATGGATCACGAGGAACATGTTCCATCAACTTCGTCGACTGAGTCCACGATGAGTGTTATCAACCCTGGTCCATCTGTGCGGAGTTTCCTTACACTACAGGAGAAACATATTTCCACTTATGTGTGGAATTCCCAGGGCGACCCAACCATGCGGGATCGTGTTCTTAATGTTAGGCACGCCGCAACACACGATCACCAAGGTATACCTGAAGACAACTGTTAACTTGCAATTTGGTGTTTTGAATGTATTGTAATGTATATGAAAATTGTTGTAATAAATATTTGGTTTAGATCGATCATCACCTTGTGTTTGCGCTTGTTGAGCGATGGCGGCCGGAGATGCGTATGTTTCATATGACGATGGGTGAGGTCACAATCACCTTAGAGGATGTGCATCATCTGTTGGGGTTGTTGACCGATGGTCATGTTGTGTCTGGGCGTCACGGACCATGCAACTTGCGTACTATTATTGGTGATTTGTTAGGGGTTGAGCCGCTTGCTGGTCGGGATTTGCACGACGGTTTGTTGGGACTTCACTATTTCCTTCCATATCACCAGACTCATGGTCTGGGTATGCCCAATTAACATGTGTGTAATGCCTTACGTCAGACCAAAATAGAATGGTGTCGTCTCCTATATCATTACACATATCACACATTGTTCATGAAAAACTTTTTCCATCATTAATTAAAAAATATTAAAATTAGTTTTAACACAACATAAGTAGTTAAAAAAATAAGTAGAAAAAGTATGCCAAAAGAAAAGTGAATTGAGATAATTTATTGGATTTGACGTAACTGAAAAACAATTTTTGGGATTAGTTGTTAAATCAAATCAAGTTCAAAATTTAAATTAAAGAATATATTTAAAAGAATAAAAATTAAAATAAAATTACATGTTCAATATTTGAGATTAACATATGATATGCAACTAATATAAAAAAATATATTTACTTCAATAGTTAATATAGCATTCAATTGTTACAATGTAAATTTTTTTTTTTAAAATTATTATTATGCATTGTCCCTCAAGTTAAAAAACTGAAACTCTGAAATTAGTATATTTCACCATGAACAAACAAAATTTACAAGTATAGTCTAAAGTTTGGCATTGCTACTCAATAGTTTCTAGATCGGCATAATTTAGGTCAGAAATAAGGCGAGACATATTTTTTTTCGCTATAACAAGGTAGGGTTTTGATAAAATACATAAAAGGAAATAGGCTAGAAGCATGGACATAATTATTATAACATGGAGCATGTGCTTATTTGGAAATCATTGAAATTATTATAGTACACATTCCTATGAACCTCCAACAATACATAAGGTATAGGTTATTTCCTCAAATAAAATTTTTAACATAGCTTATATAGTTTGACTCATTATTCTCAGACAACTACTAATAAATATCCTGAAGGTTAACAAAGTAATAGAGAATTTTTTTGGTATTCAAAATTAAAAAATACATCCCTATAAATTTTAAATGCACTCTCACATTGTTTATGAAAAACTTTTTCCATCATTAATTAAAAAAAATTAGTCATTATATATCTAACACTTATATTTATTTAGAAGACACGTGCTTATAAAACGTACAATAATTTAAACCTACAATAGTTAAATAACTACTGAATGACAAAAAATAGTGCATCCATACCTTGACCCTGCAGTGGGTCTTGCATTTCGACATTGCCCGGAGAAGGAATTGGAAAAATACGATCAAAGTCACCGTCTACGTCCGTACCTGACGAGTCACCGTCTGGAACAACAACTTCGTCCACCTCGTCCTCCGAACTATCCATATGCCAAACTAGGTCGTGGGCTGGCACCATTTCATTCTCCATTGCTTGACTTGCTGGTGCTGGTAGGGGCGATATATACATATCTTCATAATCCATTTGTTGGGTTGGTTGGGTTGGTATTGGTGGTGATTGAGATACTTCTCTATCTTCCACATTCACGAATGACTCTCTGTTTATGTCAATGGACCTGGTGGGCTGAACATAATGTTGACTACTTAATTGTCCCCCACAATTTAATTCTGCATACAATTCGATAAATCTTGGGTTTGCTCCATCGGATATGCAAGCGTCTGTAATTAACGCTACATCGTCATCATTTACAATATCCACAGCAACCCACTGCACCGGGTTGCCCGATGCACATCTAGCAGTCAATCAAGACACAAATTCTCCGCGTTGTAATCTCAAGTTCTTGTAAATTATTTTCATCAGATCCCGGTGGCTGCATCCTAGGGGCATACGAAATATTTTACTTTCTCCTTCAAAAACTTGACCGTTAGGCCCAACGTATCTATTCCCATTATAATAGACAATGGTTATTAAACCATTTCTATTAGCACTCATTTTCCGTAAATTACAAAAACAAACTATCGGAATGAAAATTTAAAAAGAATGAAATCAAATACTTCAATAGAAGAATGAAAAATGATTTTCGGAATGAAAATTTAGAAAGAATGCAAACAAATACTTCAGCAGCAGAAGTAGAAGATATCTGCTCATTTGGAATTGGTAGGTATAAATAGGACTAAAATCGCTGTGCAGGGAAGCAAATTACCTTAATCTAATTCGCTGTATCCTTTACCAAATTTACAAGAAGCTGCCACGTGTCAAAACCTTACCAAAAACGCTGCCCAACTTTGCAAACTACTCATCCATTCACTGGTTGCCACGTATGATGACCAAAAATCAACTCCGGTCAGGGCACCTAATTCGCGGTCAACTCCAGTGAATTTGTTGACCAATCCCAGCTTGCCACGTGTCCAAAAAGCCTGCCAAATGATGCCACGTAATTCGCCTTGGTGTCCAGCGAAATTGTACGCGTGGCACTATGGCATTTTGTTTCAGCCGCGTGGCATTTTGCCAAATATTTTCACCAACCGTGGCATTTTGAGAGAAGTTCCCGTGAGTATTGCCTATAATTTTAGTACTCAGGTTTAGGCATGGGGAGGTGTAATAGTTAGATTACATTGTAATAGCATTTATATTAAAAAGTTATTTTTTAAATACTATAAACCAAACCTTTATAAGTTATTTTTACTGATAAAAGGTAGTGAAAAAAAATCCTTCGTTTAATTAGAATGTCCAATTTTATTTTTTCTTTTCAAATAAACTTAATATATTTTTAGTCTTTAACAAGTGTAGAAGCCGTGCATATGCACGGGCTTATATGATTCGTGTTGATCTATTTCATTTTGGAGCAATAATGTAGTTATATATGTTATTTTGAAATAATAATTATATTTATTATACTATAAATTAAAATTTAACCATGTTATTTCATGAAGCATTGTTCTGTTCTCTTCTTTCTATCAAGGTTATGTAAATAAAAGCAGCTTATGCACTCTGCCAAGGTTATATAGCATTTGAAAGCTTATAGGCTTTTGTGGAACATCTTGTGTGTGGAATTTTTATTGCAAAAAAAATTATTTATACAATAACAGTAGTCATTTTTTTTTATAATGCATATGAAATCAGATCCTCTAACAACATAAGACCAGAAAAAAAGGTCAGTCCTAAAATCTGTAACACCTAATTGAAATCCTACCATGATTCATACTCCATAGGATAACAGAACACCTAGTGTCACTACTAAATCATCACCTTGTAAAATTATTAATGTTACTAATATTCACACAGTAATCTTCGATTTCAACAACTATAGTGGTAGCCTTCCCTACACTAAGGTCATTTCATAGTATCATTATGATCTTATCACACTAACAATAAAACAAACATTGATTGAATAAATTATTGGACATACATTCTTATCCTCACATAATTTAATTATAATGTTGAGTTTTGTATTAATTGAATAATTTTAATATCATATTATAGTTTCTTAAAATTATAAAAGACTATATATAATAATACCTTAAATTACTTATGTCTATTAGGTGTGAGTGAGGGTTGTTTCATTGTTATGGATCAACACTTAGTTAGCAAAAGAAAATTATGACAACTACTACACTTAGAACCATATTACTAAACAAAAACTAATAGATTTAATAGTTCAGTCCTTCTTGATTTGTTTCTTACACTTAGTAGCTGATTGTTGAGTTGTTATAAAGTTTTCAAAAAGGTAATCTTCTTGTAGGTCCTCCTCTGAACCATGTTTCACAGGAGTAACATGAGGACTACTGTGTAGATGATAGTTTGGATCATGATCAATAATAACTAACTGTTATTGTTGGATAATAATGAAAATAAGTATTTATAAATACTCCATAGTAAAAATAAGTTTAGATAATAATGATAACTCATTGTATCATTTTTTACAGAATCATGTTCATTTGAAGGTCGTGGATGAGACTTAGATGTACCTTGTAATTATGGATTGGAAAAGAACATTATATTATTAAATAGGTTAAGTACAATATAAGGAGTTAATGGTTTAAATACATTCTCATTTGAGATGAAATCCAAAATAGCTGTTATTATAATGGGGTCATTAGATATTTTCTTTACAGATGAATTTTTGTATTTGGGTTATACCCGAACCTTGAATGCTAGATTATGACCCAAGACATTATCTAGTGGGTCTAGAAAGATATTAACATTTTTATCACCACCCTTGAGCACACAAATTCAAAGAGAAAAGATTTAGTGAATCATGACATAATCAAAAGTGACAACTTAATAAATAATCATGTTGTTGAGTGACCTACATCAAACATCATTTGAATTATTTCTTGAGCAGTCTTCCCTGTAAGTTGCAAACATTGTTGATCCCATAAAACAAAATTAGAGTTATGTTTGTTTTGATATACTATGACTTCCAACCTATACTTATCCATTGCATAGAATAAGGAAGAAACCTTAAATCAGCAAAATGTATTAGAGGAAAAAAAAATACAAGAGGAAAATGATAATGTGAAAAAATTGAAGAAAATTTATACATGGGCAAATGTAAGTAGCAAATTACCTTAACAGACCTTTGTCATTGTATTTTTCACGCAAACATGTAAATGGGCCATTAAGGATTGGATCAGGTTTGTTACACCTATTGCAAGTTGGGTAACACCACCCCTGATTGTCTACACTTATTTTTCCAATTGTCCCAATAGTGGCACATATGATATCCTACAATTTTGAGAAAAAAGAAAACTAATGGATCAACCCAAAACAAATATTGAATGGAATGTCCTAATCTAATAAGCATATTTATTTAAAAAAGAGAAGCACAAAGGACTACACACAGTTTTGGCCTCATTGACTTGAGTTAGACTCTTGATTTCAGCTTTATAGAAGAATTTGTCTTTATCTGAGTATTGCGATGATCCAGAAGATTGGGAAAGACTTTAATCATTTGTTGAAAAGTTTAGTGCTGGAAAACCAATAGGTAATCTAACACCAGTTCTATAATCCAATAATAATTAGCTTTTAATTAATATGTGAAGACTATTAATTTTTCCATCAAGACAATCTATCTAAAGTAAATTATTATACTAAACCTTTCTCTAAATGACTTATTCCAGATAGTGAATCATTAATAAAAAACTTTGAACCTTGTCATGTATTGTTTATCGACGTTGGGTAAATTATAGTTAGAAAGGGTACCTAAGTAATTTGACATTAACATTAAAGGAAATTAGGAAGAGACCAAGATTTGAAAAAATAACCTTGAGAGTCTTTGATTTTAGCATGTGTTAGCAAAATTATAACAGTAACCAAACCACTTGTTTCCTTAATATAACTCATTAGCTGTAAACAGTAGTCATCCCAAAGAGTAATACTCGTTTGATCACTGCCAATAATAAACATAACTAATTATAGAATACTTAATTGAGTTAAACTAAAGATAGAAGCAACACAAATATAATTCAATTACCTTTGATATTTCATGGTGAAAGATATCCTTTTTGGGTTACTATTTATTTGGTGGAAAGTTATCTCATGCAAAACACCAATAACATCTACTCAAGAAAATCAATCCCAAAAAATCAATTATTCATAATGTTTAAAAAACAGAAATCAACTAACAGGCACACTTTTAGGAGATTCAAAGGGAAAAATGTAATTTACAACTAAATGGAAGAAAAAAAAATGGGGTAAAGTAAAAAAAAAAAAGGATTACCAACTAAGAGATCGTGTCAATAACTTCCAACAATAATATCATCATACTTAACAAATTCATAAGACTTGAAATGAATATCATATATTTCTTGCTCAATAATAGTGGTGACGGTTGTGAAAACTAATTTATAAGGGTGAAGACAATCTTTGTATTGTCCTTCATTAGGAAAATTTTTAAAGTTATGCATCATATAAGTTTGATTCTCCTTAAGCAAAAGCTTTCATGTGTTTAATTGTTCCTTCTTCAGAATGACATGTATTTTATCAGCCTATTAAAATAGAAGAACCAAGTAACAAAATGTATATTGATATGAAAAATTAGATACGAAATGGCCGTGAAATTAGTATGTGATCATTCTTATCCATTATAATCATCTCAATCTATTGAGCTTTGTCTTTAGTTTTAATAAACCAAAGATCGATAATCGTAAGTTTAAATGTTTCCTTCATGTTATCAATGTTGTTAATAAAATATGGACTCCTTGTCATTTCTGTCAAACAAATGAATAGAACAAAGTTAGGTAAAAATAAAGTTAAATAAAAGTCAAAACACTTTATTCGGATATAGTAGCACCAATACTACTCTTGAATATAGACACCACACTAAGAATTAACATGACGTTAAGAATTAACATGGACAAATTACGTATATAATAGGAATAAAATGATTTGGTAGCTAACAAAATGAATTTAATGTAATATAAAGTAGGAAAAAACACGGTCATGTATATGATAAATTCATAAAAAAATGTGGAAATAACAAAATAAAAATTAGCAAAAAGTATAAAATGAAATGTGGAAATCACAAAATTATTAAGAAAGTACTACAAAAGATAACTGATTTTTTTTAATGAAAAATGCACGGATTTAATTTAGGTTAATTAGTTGTTATAGATTAACACTATTTATTTATATATTTTTAAATTAAGAAAACTAAAGCTTAAAATATATATTTAAAGTGATTAGATAAATATGAACAATGCATTTAAAACAAAATAAAGTATATCAATGTAGAAAAGTTATATAACACTTTTTAATTAATGATGAGAAATAACATTAAATATTTTATATAACACTTTTTTTAAAGTTCATATCACATGATTGTTATGATATGCATCTACGGGAAATGTAAAGATTGAAGGAAGAAAAACAAAAATGATGTCATGTTTGTATATGAGTCTTGAACTTGTTATAAGTTAGTTAGAAACAAAGTAATGTGAATAATGTGATCATTTGCTATATGATGGGTTTTCTCAATATACTATCTATCTTTGTTTCTATGAACTATATTTCTTTTGCATTGAATTTATGTTTCCTGATGTATCAAAGTAATTTTTAGAATAATTTTGCAAGAAAATGTTGATGTTAATGTATTTGTATGTCTGGAGTGTGTTTGTGCATGTATGTGTCTAAATTATTAAATTCAAAGAATAATTGAGTAATAGTATGTTTGGTCTTTACTGAATTATTTTAAATGGTTGTTTGTATTTTTATTTGAGTAGTAATATGCTTAGGCCATGTAATTTTTGTTGAATATTATTGCTCCTATCAACTTCTTCAATATTTGATCACCAATTATTTAGCAAGAGTCATTACAGGTGCAATGAAATCCACATTATTTTATCATTTTTCTCTCTCAATCACTTTTTTTCATTTGCCTCTCTCCTTTTTTGTCTCTTCATTGTGCAAAGAAAGCACACGTGTTGTTCTATAGTATTATAATATTGCAGTATACCACAAATTTCAATGATAAGTAGAAATAATAATATGTTTAGATGATATTAAAACAAATTACATGTTTTGGTATATTAGTCTTCTAATTCTTCTATGACTAAGAAATAAATTAAATTTTTAGTTTATAAGTTAATATCCAGGTGTGTGGTAGGTGATTAGTAGTTACAATCACAAGGGTAGTTTTGATTTATTTATTGTGGTTGAAGGCAAAACATATCAACTCTAATTTTTTAAATATATTATATATCCAAATTCCTTGCTATTTAATATACTTCTACAATCTGCTTTTGGTTCTTTGTTTAGTTCCCAATTGTCTACCTTTTTTCATTTTACCCTTTAACGACTCTTCACATATTCTTGATGACGATGTTTTTCCCCAACCGGTTTCTGAAAAAGTTTCTTTTTCACGCATATGAAAAATCCAAAATCCAAGAACACGGGTGTTTGCTTGACTGCACTCTATGTTTCCGTGATTTTGTGCTACCGTTTAATTTTATTCCAAATATCTTCTTTTTTGATAGCTTATATTGGATCCTAACTTATTTCTAAGTTATGATCAGACTAATTTCTTATATCTTAACCTGTTCCTAAACTTGATAGATTTTGATGGTCTACATATTAAATTAGGATTGAGTCTTAGGAGAAAATTAAGTTAACTTGAAATATAAGTAAATAGGTTTTTACTTTATTGAAGTAATTGGGATTTTAAGGAATAATTTATATCTCATCATGATATAAGATAACATATAAATATTAAATGATATGTTACTCATAACTTTTAACAAGAAAATTAATTAAAACATAAAGAAATGAAATGTCATGCAAAAATATGATAATGGCTAGTGAAGTTAAGGATGAGTAAATTGGACAAGTTAGGTGTTGAATTATGTTTGATCCTAATTTTTCCTTAAATTTTGATTAAGTCAATTTTTTAAACCCTATCTCATTCTTATACCTAAAATGAACTAGTAATTAACCCTTCATATATTTATAGGTGTGATTATTCGAGCAAAATAAAAAAGTCGCAACTTGCGACAGTAACCATAACCTCTTATTCAAGAGCAGCAAAATAAAGTGTGATGGCCCTGGATGCATCAACCTTCGAAACCATAACCCCTTCACGATTCATCTCCTTCACAGTACCTCATCCAACATGTTCCAATTCCACCCTCCGAGTCGCCGTGCTCGACTCGCCGCTCCATCCCACTGACTCACCCCGAGTCGGCGCCATGTTGGTCCCCGAAGGCCGTGAAACCGATTGGATCTTCTCCACCGAATTGGGCCATCTCCAACTCCTATTCAGCTCCCCTGGAATTTCACGTTTGATTCTCATAGGAACCCTCTTCAAAGAAGGTACTTCAACTCTTCTTCAATCACGTGCTTATCACCGTTCCTTGGAGTGTTCATTGCAGCATCAGGGTTTTGAGGTTTGGTCAAAGCCTCTTCTTTTGGCTTTGTCTCCTAGATCTTTGTTCAAAAGGGGCATTCCTGAGATACCCCTTTTGAGTTATGAGGATTGTTTGGTTTCTAGTGTGGTGGTTCATGAATGTGTTGGGTGTCATGTTGGGGAAATGTTGGTTGAGGATGTTGAAATTGAAAATGGGAGTGATCATGGGAGGGAATTTAGGAGGAGGTTGAGGTTTAAGAGAATGCCTAATTTGATTCAAACTGAAATTTGTATTGTTCCTGAGAGAGATTGTGATGGTGTGTGCATTGGTGGTGATGTGGGGTTTGTGCCTGATCTTAAGGTTTTGGTGCACCCTTACTTGGGGCCTATGGTGGCTGGTCTTGTGTTGAATAGTGACTATGTGGAGGGGCGGATCCGGATTGGGTTTAGGCCGAAGGCTTTGTGCCTTGGGGTTGGAGGTGGGGCTTTGATGACCTTTTTGAGAAATCAATTGGGTTTTGAGGTCATGGGTGTGGATAGTGATAGGGAGGTTTTGAGGGTGGCAAGGAAGTATTTTGGATTGGAAGAATGCGAGTTTGTCCATGTTGTTGTTGGGGATGCCTTTGAATTGATGAACAAGCTTGTGTGTCGTGGAAAATTGAATGGTGGGAGGAGTTCTTTTGATGATTGTGAGGTTAATGGTTTTGGTGGTCACTTGGTGGTGGATGATGAGGTCAACTGTAAATTTGATGTTGTTATGGTTGATTTAGATTCGAGCGATGTGAGGAACGGTGTTAGATCTCCGCCGTTGGAATTCATTAGAAAGGATGTTCTTCTGGCTGCTAAATTAGTTCTTTGTGAATTTGGGATTCTTGCCATTAATGTCATTCCTCCTAGCAGGTCCTTCTACGACAACTTGGTGAGTCATTTTCAGGAAGTTTTTCATGAGCTGTACAAGATAGATGTAGGGAATGGTGAAAATTTTGTTCTTATTGCCACAGCTTCACCTATGGTGTTTTCAGTTGAGGATTGCGGTAATTCTTTTCTTATGCGACTGAAATCAGTTATTCCGGAAGCATTCATAAATTCCATAACAAAGATATAATGTCTCATTTATTGAGCAAGTGTGAATAGATGATGTGTCGGTAATTTTGATACTGCGATCCAAAGTGTAGTGTTTCTTTCATGCATGGTGCATATTTGCCCATGAAGAGAATCATTTTTAAGACTACTGAGCAAACATTGAAATCACATTCATATCAGCGGCTTTGCATCTTGCTCTGTATCCAATTGCTTTCAGTAAGGTAAATATCTCGTTTCTTAGTTATTGTTCTCAACTTTTGTTAATGTGAAATATGAAATTGAGGAAGCCTAGTAGCAGGTTGTTCAAATCTTTCTGGGTACTAAGGAGCTTTTAGTTCCTACCAAGTATGAAAGGATAGTATCTGTGAATAACAATTTGCAGTTTCAAATAGTTAGTTAATAATAATTGATAGTTTTAAAGGTTGAACTTACCATCTTATATCTGATTCGAATAGCTGCATGCTGATTTGTAAAATTACTGCATGGACAAATAGCATATCTAAGGTGCTCAAAGGGACACCAAGGTAATCTGGACTATGGATTTGGTATCAGAATTTTGAATAAAATAGAATGGTGTAAATCGTTACATCAATCTTTAGCAATATTGAAGAAAAAACTCAAGTAAACTTAGAACATGTTCCACAATATACCTAACATTTAACAGATTGTGACTGTTGAGTGTTGAACATCTGTTTTCTACCATCTTTTAATGCAACTTTACTTACAATGAAAGCTAATAATGTTTATGTTGTGAGACAATATTTTATCAAACATATTATATTGTTATTTGAAAGAAAAAAAATTACAAAACAAAAAAAAAATTTATGTTGTGAGACAATTCTGTTCAAGATATCACAGGAAAAAAAAAAGAATGGACACCTCTCCCAACAAACCATCCTAAATTTATTTGGGTTCAATCACTGCACACATACTCAATAAAAAAGAGAGAAGTATTTCAATTACATTAATTTTATAGTTGGATGGAAGTAACCTCAATTTTTCATATCGATTGGTAAATCAACATAATGCTATATTCCTTAATATTTTACTATCTAAAAAAATTGTTTAGCTCTAATCCAACATTGGATAGATCAGAATTTATTCTTTGTTTATAGGGAGGAATAAATAGGCTCACCTGGTAAGGTGGCTCAACGTCCACAACAAAATTGTTGCCAGAAGTTTTCAGAATAATAATGAATTAAATAATGAGGGATGTTAATGTTGGATCAGAAGTGCCATATTTTCTCAAGGGTACTGTTTTTATGGCCACATTATTCAACCAAATTTTCTGCATTAGATTTTCATTGATTTCAGATTCCCAAGTTCAGATTTGACAAGGTGAGTGATAAGTTATAGATTTTACGTCACAAATTGTCTTGATAAGATCAGGTTTAGTTCTTTACCCAAGAATCAAGGAAAGTTCTCACAAAAAGGACAAAATCCAAACTTTCATTTTGATTCAAATTTGCTCAAAGCTACAAAATTTTTACTATTTATAGGCTAAGCTTCCTTCTAAACATCCCACTAAGAATTAATTTTCACTTAGAATTAAATTCCTACTAATATTAAATATCAACTAGCAATAAAACCCCACTAACCACTATAATAACTTGGGAAGCCTAAAAACATAAAAATTGACATAAAAGATGTCAAGAACCATTTGAACTTATTACATGAAAATAAAATACGAAAACTAAAGAAAATTAGAAAATTGACATTAATTAGTTCTTTAGATCAAAAGCTATGTAATTCATCCAAATAAACTTCAGCCCATAGATGCATCTTGAGTATAAACTCTTGGGCTCATTGTGTTATTCAAATTATTGTCTTTAAGTGTGCTGAATTTATCTTCAAGTTCAACAAATGAGATAATTCTTGGTTTTCGCACTTGCATGACTAAGCTTTGAAAAGACTTCATAGTTCTTTTCAGTCTTGTTTACCACATTGGGTCTTTCATCCATTGCAAAAGATATTTGAAGTCATTGGACCCTTGTTGGATCATATCATTCCCTCCATCTTCAAAAAGATTCATCCTTGAATCGAGTTCATCATCTACATGAAGCAAAGTGAAGTCAACATCAATAAAAATGACATTAACTTGATACTTACCATGAAACTGAAGGCTATAAGCAATATCATTGATCTTTTCGACCACTTGGAAAGGACAATACCCCTTGGTTGTAACATCAAGTATCTTGAAAACTCAAGTTGATATTCATTTGATGCTTTGCTTTCCTCCTTTTGAAACAATTCTTGAAATCCTTTCAAAAGATGATAATGACAATCAAACAATGGGTTAGAATAAAAATAAGAGCATTTGTATTTCTCTTTATCTTTTGCTCTTTCTTTTTCACTCTTTTTTTCAATTATTTCTCTTTCTCTTTTTTTCTTGAATTTATTTCTCTCATTCCATTTCCTTTTTCCCTCAACTCATTTTCTCTCAACTCATTTTCTTTTAACTCATTTGGCAATGTCTTCCACCTTGGCCAATGAGAGGTCATATGCCCTTTTCCAGAATACATGAGACATTCAAGTTTTCTACTTCTAGTGAGTTTAGCACTAGTAAAGAAACCATCCCTCTTTTGGTTGATCCTCCAACCTAACCTTTCATGTCTCTCATTAGCTCTTCTTTTTCTCTCTTCTTCTATATGTCTGCTTTGATATTATCTTGGAACATACCTTTTTTCTCATCAAGGTCTTTATGATAGAGGACTATCCAAAGAGCATAAAGTTTTAGAAGCACTCCATGAATTGAAGGGTCTATGACAAGGTCCAAAGTCAAGCTTCTACAAGAAAAGATGACTAAGAGAATCATGGTTGGACTATTTAACAAGGGCAAGGATGAAGGAAAACACACAGAGCTAAATTGGAGCACTTTGAAGATTGTAGGAGAGCTCACTTAGCACAATTCCTTGGTAGAGAGTTTTTGGGCTTAGGCGCAACATCTACGAGAATTTTCGTATTTCTTGTTTATTTGTGTAATGAACCTTAACGTGAACTGAAATAGGTCCAAACTATGCATTTTTAGGTTTCATTAGAGGCTTAGCTCTATAAGTACTCAGATATTGCTATTTTTGGCACAACTATGATCAATGAAATTAAGCATTTGCTTGAATTGAGAGCTTATCCTCTTCTTGGTTCTTGTTTGAATCCAAATTGATTCTTATCGAAGAAGCTTTCCTTTGTGACGAATCCTCCTCCCACTTATCGCTCCACTACGGATTGTGGCGACATTCATTACCATCTTCTTAATCTTCTCCATCTTTTGTTTATAAGTTCTAAACAACTATCTATGGAGTTTTGAAATTTGCATCCGAAAACGATCCAATCCAAGCATTTATGCCTTGGTCGTCATCACTTCATCTCCAACCATGTTGTCGCCAGGGTTCATTTAATCTCTTCCTATATTTCTTTTCTTGATCTCTCCAAATTAGAGCATAATCTTTACACTCTCGAGCTGCTACCTTAACCTTTTTTGCTTCACTATATTGGCAGTATGGAAATACTTTCTTTGTTTTCATCTCCTACTTTAGTTATGCCCTTGGATCACTCCTTCCTTTCAAACTTGGAACCTTATCCTTCAAAACCTCTAACCTTTTCCCTGTTTTTCTATGTCTCCAATTTCTCCTTTCCAACCCATCCATACTAAAGTCCCAATGAGTAGTCATAGTTTCAATCAACAAGAAGTAGGGAAAAATATGGATCCTCTCCACTCACTAAGTGTTTCACTCAAATAATGGGATCACTCGTGTTTCACATAATCAAGGCTTTTTCCTGATGATGATCTCACTACTCTTGCCTTTTACCACTCAACTTCCTCTTGTAAGTTCTTAAGAGAGAACCTTATCAATGATTCTTTTTCAAGACAACAAATGAACAATCAAGTGACTTAAAATTTAGAGAATAATGGGCTAACAAGGAATATGATAAGAACAAAATGGATGATAGACACAACAAAGACAAAGAACAAAGAAATCCCAATATCATATTACAAAAAGAGAATATATTGAGTCTTTTCAATTCCTGATAAACTTTGTTTTCCTTTGTTTAAAAGAAACTGAATTGTGCAATAGTTTGTGGTTGCACTCTTGAATTTTTCAAGAATTTTTTTCATTCCTTTTTTTAATCAGAATAACTGTTCCAACAACTTTTTTTGTACGAATTTCTCTCCTTTTTTGTTTTTTTGAAAACATAACTCAAAATTCAACTTAAAATCTAATGTTGAACACAAAGATAATGAAGAGAAGAGCAGAGACACAAAATAAGAACAAGGAACCACAAAAGGAAAATGAAACACGAAAAAAAGAAAATGGAACATAATGGAATAGAGAAGAAAACAAGATGAAAACAAATTGAGGAACAAAAACTATAAAAATTGAAAAGAAGAATTGGAAAAAACTCTAACATGAATTTCAAGGAGCCGAAGCTCTAATGCCAAATCATATGAACTGAACACGGGACAAATTGCCTTTAAGTTTTCAGACTTAGAAATTAACTTAGTTTTCTTTTAGAGAATGATATTGACGACACACTCAAGAAATAAGTGATAAGGTGAGTTATAAGTCATAGATTTGATCGTCACAAGTTGTCTTAATAAGATTATATTTAGTTCTTTACTTAAGAACAAAGGGAAGCTCTCACAAAAGGGAGAAAACTCAAACTTCATTCAGACTCAAATTTGTCTCAAAGCTACAAAGTTCCTACTGTTTATAGGTTAGACTTCCTTTTAAACATCCCACTAGGAATTAATTTTCACTTATAATTAAATTTTCAATAACATTAAATGTCTACTAGCAATAAAATCCCACTAATCACTATAATTATTTGGGAAGCCTAAAAACATAAAAATTGACCTAAAAGATGTCAACAACCATCTGAACTTATTTCATGAAAATAAAATACGAAAATTAAAGAAAATTAGAAAATGGGCCTTAATTAGTTCTTTAGACCAAAAGCTATGTAATTCATCTAAATAGACTTCAGCCTATAGATGCATCTTGAATATAAACTTTTGGGCTCATTGTGCTCTTCAAATTAGGGATTTTCTTCCTACAACAGTCGAATCTCAAATACACCATTCAAATTTTGTTTACTTCCAACATTGCTCTTTTGTACTTCTTCTACCTTTCTTTTGTTTTCCATTTCTTCTTACACCATTTAGTTTCTTCTTCTTTGTTGACCTCTTCCTTCTGTTGAATCATGGTGGTTTGTTACCTGCATTATTGCATTGGTTTGTTGCCTGTTGCATTGACTTCGTCGTCGTTGTGGTAAATATTGTAGTGGCAACGACACTGATAAATTTTTTTACATTTATGAAATACTGATCTGTATGGTTGGTCGTATGCTTAACCACTAAATGAAAAATGCTTAACCACCATAAAGGTAGAAGCTGTTAGACTCAAGGGGAGCAAAAGAGGATCCATGAAGCTGATGATCTTAGACAATAACGTGTAGGATTTTTACATGCCAATTCAATTGAATGACATTTGTAATTTGTATATGAGTTTGTCTAAGTTGATGCCTCCTATGATCCAATTCATCTGAATTGAATTCTTGAGACCATACACAAGTTGTAGGTCATTACCATGCTCTAGGAGTCAGAACATAAGTAATTATATAATGGAGGAGTCTATCCTCATGGGTCATGGGGCCAGTGCTAAGCCTATGCTTAAGCCTCATTTAGGGATCAATCAACATTCTCCTATAGGTCTCTATCCTATTATAGCCCTCAGCCTCTTCCTCAAACTTTCTTTCTCCCTCAAAAGTAATCCCAGCAACTGCCTCCCAAACTTTTGGAGTGATTTCCATGACCACCCCACTGACTTGGGACCTAAGTGTCCCATCCATAAAACCTTTGGCACAAGTGTAAAACACTTTGACCAATTCAGGGTAAAAGGTACCCTTCATCTCCACAAATTTCCTCAATCACTGAGTTTCAAGGAAAGCAGGAAATTGGAACCCCTTCCTAATAAACCAATCTAACTCTAGGTGTTTAGGGGGACCTACAAGTTTAGTGGCATTGAAGGAGGCAATAATTGAACCGCATTATTTCGAAAATCCCAGAATGCCACGGATGCCATAAAATTTGCCAAAATGCCACGCCACCTAATTCACTGGCCACATAAGCGAAATCCATGGGCTGACGTGGCGTTCAATTATTGGAAGACCAATTTTGCCACACAGAGAAGCGAATTACGTATGACACGTGGCAAAAAATTCAAAATTGTATAAATTTCAAACGACCATAACTTTTGACTGGAACGTCCGATTGAGGCGAAATCGATGGCCAAACGCTCGAAATTGAGAGGAGAAGCCCTGGAAAAATTCCCGAAGGTGGCATGGGCAGTGTCACATCAACCGATGGACTTCGCTTATGTGGCCAGCGAACTAGGTGGCGTGACATTTTGACAAATTTTATGGCATCCGTGGCATTTTGGGATTTTTTTTTAAATGTGGCAGTTTGGCCACTGTTCCCAAAATTTCACCACCTTAAATCATTAAGGTACAATGTTTAGAAAATTTCTTAGAATTTTTGGTGATTACCTTAATAAACTTTATGTAGATTACTTATTAGATTTCAATTGCAAATATTAAATAATTTCAATTAAATTACTTAAATCTAACTATTTCCTTGGAAATAGTAAATTAAAAAAATCAATTTAAATGAATTTTTTAATTACAAAATATCCTAATTCATAAAGTTAATTAAACTTGTAAAATACAAAATAAATTCAAATAATTTTTTCTTTAAAAAATTAAATACAATTACAGCCATTTAGAACTTCTTTAAAAATTTAAATTCATTTTCAATGTGAAGTGTCCATTTTACCATTATTGTACTAAAGTATTACAATATGAATAATTAATTAAAATTATTCTAAATTCTATAATTGTTTTTTGTATATATCATTAAAATCTATTAATTTAATTCTAAAATAACTTTCTATAAATATAAAATGGCTAGTTTTCTCTAATCCAAATTTTCCATAAAATAGTCTTATTTCACTTCCGAAATTACTAGAGACAAAATAAGTATAAAGAATTTATTATTGATGAATTTAATTACTTCAAAAATGAAAAATATATAATTATCCCTCTTGGAATTTATTTAGTATTTTTTAGTCAAAATTAGTTTCACTTAAGCTACTTTTTGCACACTCTTATAAAATTTATTAAAAATTACTACTATATGAAAACTTTTCAATTACAAAATCATCTCTATAACACTTTTATTGATTTAAATATTAGTCTTTAATCATTTTTTGAATTTTTATTAATCAATAATAATTATTTAAGATTTTTGAATTACTAATGTAACACCTTGGCATGCATTACCACAATTATACTTAGGTTTTTGGGAATACGAAAATTTCAAAATAGGAACACAATGTCATGCCAAAGCTAGTCACAACTTAAAAAAAATATTACATAAGAAATAAAACTCCAAAATGATATATATGTTTAGTCCTATAATTTATCAAATGAATAGTGTCATACAAAAAATACTTATCGATTAGAGTTGGAGATTCACCTAGGAATTTGT
The DNA here is from genome assembly GCA_007407185.1 of Glycine tomentella. Lineage (NCBI taxonomy): Eukaryota > Viridiplantae > Streptophyta > Magnoliopsida > Fabales > Fabaceae > Glycine > Glycine tomentella. The sequence goes on from PYAF01000004.1 coordinate 968,816, forward strand.
GTTGACCTTTAAATACAAATATTTATTTTGTAAATTAAACACACATTAGAAATTACATCTAAATTTTGTCTTCCACTTTATATTTTTGATAGCTAATGATTGTAGTAGAAAAACCTTAACTACCATTATTCACTTATTAGGAGTTGGATTTAATACTTAACTAAACCCTACACGAACCAATTTATAAAGTAAGAATTATTCAAAATTTATAAGTGTTACTTAAATTATATCTCACTCGATTTGAGATTACACCCACCCCTATCTCCTATCACAACGAAAATACAAAAGACCGCAAATTAAATTTGCTTTGCATCATTCTTGATTTTGTAGTTTCCAATAATTTTTAACCAATAATATAGTGTGTGTTAGAATGAGTGTGTTGCTAGTAGCCTAGTACTCTTGTCTAGAATGATTACTAAAAAAGTCACTAATATGGTTAACATATGAAAATTTTATACTATCTCTGGAGCATTTAAGGATTCTTAATGGAAACACTTCTGTCACCCATTTCTTCTAGGTTTTGTTCTTGATGGAAACCCTTCTCTTTTATGTTTCTAAGGGTTTGAGGGTCTATTCCATGCATCGAATAATTAATGTTGAAATAATGAGCATTTTTTGTTTCAGATTATTATTGCAATGTGGACATTGTATCAGAAATGCAAATTGGTGCATGGTGATCTCAGTGAATATAATATACTTTATTTTGAGGTGAACACCCCCTTTGCCAGTTTATATTTCATTGACTGAATGTGTCTATCTGTCAATAGTTAATTCATATGGTCTTTATTTGTCGCTTGTCAGGGTCACTTGTATATCATTGATGTTTCTCAAGCTGTTGATCCTGAACATCCACATGCCCTTGATTTTCTGCGTGAAGATTGTGTTCATGTATCTATGAGTATTTCCAATTGCTAGCTGTAAATTATAGATTTTTTGTCCACTTCCTTAATTGATGTGGGGATAACATGGAAAAAGTGTGATTAAGTAGCTTTTTGGCCTGCAGGACTTATTTAAAAAGCATGGTGTAGCAGTCATGACAATAAGAGAATTGTTTGAATTGAATTTATTATGGATGCATCCATTACTGATGATGCCGTGGATAGTTACCTAGAAGAGGTATTTGGTATTTGTTTTATCATTGTTCATACTTTTTGAATAACTTAAAACAGAGCTTAATGGTTTTCAAAATATTTGTAGGTGCAACAAAAAATTTTGGCGAGAGATGTGTCTGCAGAGGATGAGATTGCAGACTCTGTATTTGTGCAGGTAACTTGCCTTGTTATTATCATTAAATAAATTTCAAAACCTGATCTTATTCACCAACATGGGACTTACTCTCTAACACTCCCTCGAGTCTAACTGACTTGACTCGGTTGTGACTTGCCTTTAATCTTGGGGTTGTGCTTCAAGTTTCGGTCTTAGAAGTCACAGATCTTGCTTTAATTTATTACTTGGCTTTGTGTTTATTTTCTCGAGTCTTAAAAGCATCAGGTCCGATTTTCATTTTCCAAGCCCTATTTCTAGTTTTTCTTGGATATGAACTGTGATACCATATTAGAATTTACGTGTGAACCATATCTGAGAATGTGAAAGTGTAGTTGGCTTTTAGCTCAAGTAACCTGTTTGTTCAAAGATACCTTGACACTTTGGACTCATGGTCCTCATGCTCTTAATTCACTACATGTTCTCCAATACTCCACTAGTTTGTTAATATATAATGGAACTATAAAATTCATTCTTTATTCTTGTTTAACTCTCCATTCCCTTATTTTCTTTCCAAAGCATATGTGATATTGAGTTTATTTTTTTTTGTTTTTATATTTTGAAGAACTGAAATGGGATTCAGATTTGGCCTTCCAGGGCACTGTTTTTGTGGTCTTATCTTTTCTCTTTTTTCTTACATATTTAATTTCGTTGAAATCTTGTTACAGTCCTATATTCCGAAGACACTAGAGGATGTGAAGAATGCTGAGGAGGATGTACAACGGATAACAAGTGGGAAGGACACCAAAGATTTATACTACCAGACCATTACTGGACTTAAACATGCTCTGTCATTAACACAGACTTCACAGCAAAAAACCCAACAGCAGAAATCAAGTCCCACAAAGGATTCACCGGTTATTTCTGATGATAAATCTAACCTCTTAGAGGATGATGCCGAGGGTCAATCTGGCAAGGATGAAGACGATGAAAGTGGTTCTGAAGAGGATTCATGCTCAGAAAGTGAAGTAGAGGATCCTGCGGATATAAAAGCTGCTAGGAAAGAGGCTAGGTAAGAGAATAAGAAGAAGGTGAAGAAGGAGAAAAGAGAAGCACGTAACACTAAAGTCCCAAAGGCTGTTAAGAAAAGAAAGAAAAAGTTGGCTAAAGCCAAAAAGACCAGATAGATAGGTGAGATTGTTTTATCAAATTGTAATCTGATTTACTCTTAGCTTTACATTTTAACCATCAAATGCGGATAATAAAAATACATTATTCTTAAGTAACTTCAGCATATACAATATCAAAGGACATTTCCCAACATATACCCCAAGAATGACTACATAACTAAGTATCTCAACAGTAATAAGCCAAAGATATTAATTCAGAAAACATAGCATTTTCATGATGGCCAAGAGTCTTCATTTTTCATAACATGCTCAATCTAGAAGATGGAAACTAAACTAATGAGACAAGATCTAAGCCAATGTTGAACATCACTCAATATACTTATGTAACCCATGGAAGCACCATAAATATATAGTTAGGGGTGTTCACGAGCTGGGTTGGGTCAGATTTATTCAAACCATTGACCTAACCCAATCAAATTTGAATAGGTTAGGTTGGATCTATTTTTTGAATTTTTTGGTAATACACAACAAACCAACTCATTCACAATTATTTTAAATTTGTTTATTATTTTTTAGAATCTAATATTTCTTAAAAGCTAAAATTCCATTAAAATGCACCTAAATTTAGCATAAAGGCAATGGAATAGGGGTATATATCTTCTACCCAAATTTATAAGATAATATAAAAGGATAAAAACAAAAACAAATACATAAAATCCCATCAATGTCTCTTAATCTCAATTGTGAATTAAAATGAATGTGTCTACGTGTAATGTGTTGCCCTCACTAGCCACTGCTATGATTATTAGTCTAATAATAATGATGATAATATTTATTTTTTTCAATTTAAAAATATATATTATGTATTATACATATATAGTAATTTAATATTAAAAACATGTACACATTAAATATCGAATCCAAAGTATTTGGGTTAATTCAAGTTCACGGTTAACGTGTACTCATGAACACCCTTACATATAACTTTACTTCAACATTGGCAAAAACATAAACATAAACTTAGACATCAACTTTTGCATGTTTAACATTATTTCTTTCTTTGTCTTTTCCATCCTATGACAAGTATTGAACTTAAACTTCCAATGAGTGTCCTCTTGTTCTTATGTCATGACCTTGTATTTATTTCACCCTCTAATCCGAGGAGCCTTTATCACATTTTTGGGGATTGACCATCATCCAAAGAAGGTATCTCAAATATTTTTCCTCATATAGAGACCGTGGGGATTCCCACCTTAACCGCCATCTGCGAATTCATCTGTCGTATCTTAAAAGGGACCGGGTCTCGGAAAAAGGAGGAGCCCCTCCCACCGGAACTGGAACCACATTCTAAGATGCCGGTTGTATTCTCATTTGTTGCCTTCGCGGTTCTTACTTTCATTCTGTCACACTGGCCGTAGTCGTAATCGTGTTGTTATTGGGAACAAGTTTTGGATTCTTTCGCTTTAATATAAATAAGGTATTTTTGAGTAAAGTGGTTGCGATCGGTGATTCGATGATCCCCATAGGACGTGGCCATCGAGAATTAATTATTGGAGACAGACAACATGCATATTCCTTCTTAAGACATTTGGACAACATTTAGTACCGGAGGGGTTGTTCTCCTTAGTCATTCAAAAGAAACTCAATCAACATTCAATCAAGAGAATTTAGTGCCTTTAAGGAGTGGGATACAATTTAAAAGAAACCTATACCCAAATTAAGGATGAAAAGAAGAAAACATAATGTTCCAGGGCTTTGAACTAGAATGTTCTCACACTTAGCCTGGAGCTTAGAATGCCCAAGTCCTTTACTTCCCTATGTCATGCTTAGCTTGAGAAATTCTACACTTACCTTAAAGCCCATGCTAAGCTTGAGAAAATAACATGCTTAGCCTTAAGCCCCTAGAGTTAAATCTTCAATTTGTGCTTCTCAAGTTAAGCCTCACAAATCCCAGTCTTAGCATAGGACTTAATTTTTGGGCAAAATGTAGGGAGTTTCAATTTTGGCAACTTCTTGGCCATTAATGGCTTTCCAACCAATTCTAAACATCATAAAACACCCATGAATGATCGATCAAGCATCAATACACCAAATCAACATCTAATAACTCATAAATCATGCAACCATAAATAAAATTCCCAAATTTATCAAGTTAGGGTTCAAACCCAAATTTCCCAAATCAAACAATATAATCCATGTTCAAGAGAAAAAAAAGGGAAGGAGATGAATAGGAAATACTCACTAGGTAATGTCAAGAGCATGGGTCTCCCTGGAGCTTTCTCCCTTTTACTCCTTTTTCCTTCTTCCTTTTTTTCCTTCTCTTTTCAAAGTGAGTTATAATGCGATGAAGGGAGGGGGAGGGTTTTAGTACTCTAAGAGGACCATGTGCCTTCTATTGGGCCTCTTTCTTTCTTAACATATGATCTACCTCATTGTTTAACTCATATTGGGCCTAAGAGGGTCATGTGCCCCTGTGTAAAACACATATAGTGCACATTAAAAAAAACATCATGTTAAGTAATAATAATATATAATACAATATTGTGGTATAATTACTAGCATCCTATTTTGGAGTATTAGAAATGGTATAAAAGAGTATCATTAATGTTAGGATTAGGATGTGTGGTGACAATGCCCAATAGCTATGCTACTAAAGTTGACACTATTCATTTTTAAATTTATTGGAAATCAGTTATCATTCAAGGAATCTATTAAATAGATAGGTAAATTTTGAGATTTTTATAATTTTTAATTAATAATAAAACTATTTTTTATCTCATTTTGTGTGATACTTAAAGTCTTAATAAAGAGAATATTGTGGTTATGTGCCATTAATTAGCCCTTTACCAAAAAATAAATAAATGAAAAATACAATCAGACATGCACGAAAGTGATTGTTTGTTCAACAATAACAAGTTTTTAAAACTATCAATTACTAAAAAAATGTATATATAGAAATCAAATCAAGATTATAACAAGATTAAGGTTACAAACACAAATTTTTATTATTCATGACACTTAATTGTATTAGTGTTAACTTATTTTTGTAAAAGAAGAAGAATCTTTTAGCTCTCTTTGGATAAACAAGAGCAAGATCAATAAGTTGTGCCAATTATACTCCTCCTTTCACTCACCGCCACTTTTCTCATGGTCATCATCATCATTACGGGTATACTAATTACTAAAGACTAACAAAAAGGTCGAACATTAACAAACTTCGAAAGTGTGAAAGAAGAAAATGAAAAAAGAATTGTGAAAGAAAGGAATACGGGTAAGCAATTATTATTGAAATAACTTCTATTTCCATGAGAATGCAAGATATCCAACATTAACCATGAGAATAGAAAAAAAGATAAATAAATAATTAGTATGTCCTGAAATCAATAACTTTTTCGCCAATTAGGATGGATCACTAAATAAGTGATTCATTATGTTCCAAAAAAATTTGGCAAAAATTTGGCCTTCATATTAATCTTTTACTCACTATAATACTATGCACCTTCCACATCATATTATTTCTCCCTCCCAAATTTAAGCCACCCACCACCAGCCATGCTTGGCTACCACCACAGTGCGTTTTCGCCATAGAAAAATTTCAAAGATAGCATTACGACTTCCCCCTCCTTTCTCCTCTTTTTTCCAGATTTACCATGTCATCTCCTCCTCGGCAACGATGTCACTTTCTGAGTCCGCTCTCTCTTTCGTCGTCATCTCGTTGCGTCACAGCATCATCGTGTCTTTCAGATTCACTGTGTCATCATCGACGTCAGTGACAACGAATTCTCGCCACAACATCATCAACGAGGATCTCAAATCTCTTTTCTCAAATCGCATAGACATGAGATCTTATGGGAGAAACTAAATTTGTTTTGCCCCTGTCATACCCTAATTTTGTTCGGGTAAATAAAAATTGATGATAAATAAAAATAATAATAAGAAAAAAAGAAGAACAAACAAATGAAAAATTAGAACAAAATGAAAGAAAAAGAAAAAAAGATAACAAATAAAAAATAAAAAAATGTAACAGTTTTAAAAAAAATAGTAAAAAAAAAAGAAGAGAAAAGAAAAAAACCACAAGGCCCATTAGGTTAATAGTAAACAAATAAAAAAGAAGGTAATAAAAAAATAAAAAAGGGCAGCAGAGAGCAAAAAGGAAAGAGAAAAAGGCCACAAGGCCCATTAGGTCAAAATAACAGCAGTATATTATAATAGCACAAGGAATGAACAGTGAAGGGGGGAATTAATTGCACAACAGCACGGATCCCGGAGAAGAAAATAGAGCCAACCAGAGGTCAATATTTGGCGCCTCCATCAAGAGAAGGGAGAGGGGTCACCTAAGGTACCTCATTCTCTCCCTCTTTTCTTTTTTCCTCTCTTACGTTCCTTCTTCTTCATTTTTTTTATCTGTTCCTTTCTTTCCCTCTCCTTTGTGTTTCCCTTCGGTGATTCATTTTTAATTTCGCTCAGAATAGACTCCATTAGAGGTCGTCTTCTTCATTGTGCTTTTACTTCCATGGTTTCTATGACTAAGTTATGCGTTTTCTGCTTTTTCTTTTTTTTTTCTTCCTTTGCTTTTTTCGTTTTTGGTGTTTTCCGGCCACCACGCGTAGCACCACCATCATGACCACCGCCCCCACACACCACCCTGGCCACCACTATCACCGCACCCCACCACAACCACCGTAGCTCCTCCATCACCACCATGCTTGTTCCATGTTTTCTTTTCTTCCCCTTTCTTTTTCTTTTTTGTTTTTTCTCCGCCGCCGCCGTGCTCAGGCCACACCACGGTGGCCACCACACCACCAACCCTCATGGTCTTGGCCTTAGGAAGCCATCAAACCCCCTTTCACAAACCCTATTTTCGTGTAGCTGCTGCAGCTGCTCTGCCCATCACCAAAATACGGGTTGGGCCGGGTTGCCCTAACCCGGTTCCAACCCTAAAAAAAAAAGAAATTGCTTTTTGCACTTAGCTTTTCATAAGTTCACCCTTTTTTCTTTTATGGGCCTAGCCCAACTGGCAAAAAATAACTTACTTTTTGCACCCACATTTTAATAAGTACATCCCTATTAGTACTTGGGCCTGGCCCATACAGACACAAATTTCGTAATGCTTTTTGCACCTATCTTTTAATAAATGCACACCCTATTGCTGTTGGGGCTTACCTACTTTTAAATAAAACATGAAATGCTATTTATACTTACTTTTTCGTAACTGAACACCCTTAGATATTGGGCCTGGCCCACTTGAATACATAACATGTAATGCTATTCACACGACCATATTCATATATGCACCCATAATTTGTTGGGCCTGACCCATTTTGTAATTTAATAATTTCTGCTGATTGCACCCCCTGTCCTTACTATATGCACCCCTAATTACTAAGTGTACTCCCCACTTTTATTCTATCCCTTTCTATTTCTATTTTGATTTATTTGATTACGTAATATTTTTTCAATTATTCATTAGTATCTTTAGTACGCGCTTATATTTCGTGCACTCCATGCTGGGTCTCCGACTCGCTTGGTAGTGTTTCAATAACACGTGGATAGATTTTGTGAAAATCATGTTGGATCTCCAACTTGCTTGATTTCATAGAGTTTATTGCAAATTCAAAATATTTTCTAAAAAACTAAAAATACTCAAATGAAGGATCACATAATTCCTCTTTTTCTCGAAATTACACATTATTCGAGATCACTTCAGGGTCCAATGCCTTAAGCGATTCGCTCCGCTTTTTCTTCAAATTCAATGTCATTTCAAGGTCCAATTCCTTAATGACTCTTTTTCACAATGGAAACAAATCTTTTTTTAAAGAATAAAATCAATCCAATCAAGCTCTTTAAAAAAAAAAAAAAGAACTACGTAAGTCTGATTTCCTCGTTGCACTTGGAGATACGTAGGAGCGAGGGCAAACCCCTTGTCGACCTAAAAAACTAAAAAAAAAATATAAAATCTTTCCTTTTTCTAAAAAATAAATATTTGATTTCTTTTTCTGAATAAACAAAAATAAAACAGACATAAGTCATGTTCTTAAGGAAAAACCAAATAATTAAAAAGTCACTTTAATTTTTGCACACTCGATTAAAGGTTGTCGTCTTCATGACGGACGTGTGGGGTGCTAACACCTTTCCCTTGCGTAAATGACTCCCAAACTCTTTTTTCTCTAAAATCGTAGACCATGTCTTATCTTTTGATTTGTCCAACGTTTTCCTTAAATAAACGTTGGTGGCAACTCCCCTCATGTTTTCCCTTTTTATTTGGGAATCTTCTTCTTTTTCTTTTTTCATCGCCGTCCCCGTCGTCGGTCATATAGGTTGCGAGAGCCCCTTTGTTTTTTTGCCTTTAAAACCATATTTCAGTACTCTAGTTGATTTTTCAGAAAATGGTATTCCTTTTCATCTGTTTATTGACTTTGTTTTAATGAATTCTAGCTTTATTGACACTGATGAGTTGTGACGGGTTGCCGGAAGGAGAAGAGGGCAAAGGTGGAGAAGGAAATTAAACAAGGCCACTGATGGTTGGGAGAACAAATTTGGGAAGGGAGAGAATGGAAGAAGAGAAAGAAAGAAAAAGAAAAGCAGAAAAAAAATAGCACCGCTGTTGAAAATCATCTTCGATGACAGTTGATAGAGAAGATCCAGGAAGGGAGTATGAATATGGTGGAGAAAATGTATCATAAGAGAGGTGAGGCTAGATTAATCTAATGATAAATAATAGTGATCCATTTTACATCACAAAGTAGTCCACGGAAGCAATACCCTAACTTTTTATAATGTTTTTTAAAAACTTGGACCAAACTTGAGAATGTGATATTTTCAATTCACTTTTCCATAAATTTTTCTTGATACTCAAATCAAAGACAACTAAGTGCTTTTGTCACGAAATTCATGCTTATATAAATGGTTGGTTACACATTGGCAACAAAATTAACATTCTGAAATCAAATAGGAAAGTTAATAATCCTCAAATTCTTCAACCCCCACCACCCACCTTGTAAGTAATTCGTCGGGGAGAAGAACTTTAGAACTTATTTGGATGAATGCCATCATCACTTTAAATCATGGAACAAATTTTTGTCCTCAGTACAAAGTATTCAAAAAACATGCATACCTCCACTTATATCTTATTTCCACCCTGCTAGTTGCAATAACCGTATTTTGTTGTGTATTTCAAATTCACATTATCTATTAGTTACAACAACCTTATCATGTCATGTATTTTAAATTCATATTATCTACTAGTTGCAACAACCTTATCATATCATATATTTTTAATTTACATTATCGATTAGTTAGCTTGCTTGTAAGTATTATGTATTTTGAGTCCTTATAAAACATAATAATAATGTAAATTATATTAAGATAATTAATATTAAAAAATATATTTAGTAAATTTTATATTATTATGCTTGTGTTGTACATTGTTAATCAAACTATGGAATGATAAACAATTGTCCTGTAACTCAAGTATTTGTCATGTATTTTTTCACTTTGTCCTGTATTTTATTGTATTGTGTAACAAACTCAATCTAAGTTTCATTCTCCTTTTTCCAAATCACACAAACTACACAAAATACTAATTGTCTTTTTAATAATAAGTCTACCAAGTAGTCAAATCACAACACAAAGTCATGACTAGTCTTAAGGATATTAAACAAAATAAAGTAATTAAACATAAATCAAACTAAAAGTCTAAAATGTCATAACAAATTAAAGTATAAATCAATTGTCATCTTCCATTTCAAGAACATTAGATGTAGCCTTGGAAGAACTCCCCTCCACTTTTGCATTTTTGTCATCTTCCCCCTCATCATCTACATCATATATTATATTTTTTATTAGAACTGAAATCCTAAATTAAATTCCTTACCCTTTTTTTAGTACTCATATTATAATTATAATAACTATTTTTTTAAATAAACTAATATAGCAGATCAATCCGTCCCACCTTTAGCCCAACAGCAGGCTGGTGGGTCAAGAACTCCATCTCACCCCATCCAGTTTTGTCATCCCTACATGTGTGAAGACAATGGTGTATATCCTTGCAAAATTGTGGTCTAATGGATTCTACTCATCCCTTGGAGGTCCAAAATAGGATGTTATTAACAGCTGCTATAGACATTCCTTTCTTCGGTTGTAGCCAGTTTTTTTTCTTCTTTCTTTTGCATAAAAATACCAAAACATTAAGGATAAATAGTTATTTTTGTCCCTGAATGTGTAGAGCGCTGACAAATCCGTCTCCGAAAGAGAAAAATTTTAATTTTAGTCCTAGAAAGTGAAAAAGTGCGACAAATTCATCTATATGTTAACTTCCATCTGTTACTGAAAGAGCTTACGTAACATATTAAGACAAATTTGTCAGCACTCTACATATTTAGGGATGAAAATGACTATTTACCTAAAATATAATTTAATTTTCATGTTTTTTCTTTTTTTAATAGTTGCAAGTATAACATTACAATAAATGCTTAAAAATAGGAAAACAAGCATAAGTTAGAACAAACATAATATTGATTAATAAACATAATTTGTCTGTTGCTCTCAAATTTTTATTGTGGCAATACCTTAGGTGTCAACAAACGGAAGTTAATATTCGAGGACTAAAATTTGAATTTTCATCTTTTGGGGAAGAATTTATCAGTACTCTACCTATTCAGAGACGAAAATGAGTATGTACACAATGATTAATTAACGCTAAAATGTATTGAAAGATTAACCTACAAAAATGCACGAATCTTAGGTGTCAAAATTTGTAATTAGAGATTAACTTTCATTTTAATTGCCTTTATCGTGTACTAAACTTATCAATAACAAATTTGACAACTTTTGTTTAAAAATGTTGGTATCAATTATTTTTCTCTTGATTTTTTTTTGTTTCAGAAAATATATTTGCTATGAGGGAGGATCATAATGGATGAGTTTGCTTGAATTTATAATAAATAATTTTAAAATAAATGCTTTTTAAAAAATATTTTTAGTGAACAAACAGGTGAAATTTGTTTCTTAAAATAAGTAGATTTTTTTTATTAAGAAAAATGAGTTTATATAAATTGACTAAAAAATAGAAAGTTACTTATTTTTTAAAAAATAGGTACTTTTTATAACAAATAAGTTTAAATAAACAGACTCTTTGATTTAACAAACCACCGTGATTAACAACATATGACTCATTCACATTGTTCTTTGAACGAGATCCTGCATGACCAGGAGACTTCCTAGCAGTAGCAGTGTCCTGGCTTTCTTTTACATGCCTGGCATTCCCCCAACTATCATGCAGATTGGAACCTCCTCTAGTATCTTTTAATGTTTTAGCTTTCAATTTTTGTTTTAAAATATTTGATGTTTTAAAATTTAAAAATTTAATTAATGAATTTTTCTTTAAATATACCCTTATGTAATATTTATTTCTAGTAATACAAGTATAAAAAATCAAGATACTAAATAAAGTCATTTTTTTAATCAAAATATAACAATTTTAATTTTATTAAATATTTCTAAATCTATGTAAAATAACTTTAAACGTAAAAAGATATGAGCAGAATGTATTACATTACATTATACATAAAAAAAATACATTATAGTACTAACATTGTTCTAATCAATATTTTAATAACAGAGTAGTTAACAAAAACCAGTTTTGTTTTTGAAAATCGTAACTTAACAATATGTTGTGAAGAGGTTGAATAATAAGATTTACGTAATTATATATGGAATGGCAATGGAGAGGGTTGTTGATTTGATGGAATGGGAATATATTTGAGGAGATATGGTTGGGGACTAGGGAGGTGAAGCAAAGGGACAAAAACAATAATAATGCACTGAGAAATGCACAAAGAAGGGGTGACATGGTTATAAATGGTTCCACTCCACTCCCATGCTATTGGCAGCCGAGTCATCACCCCCATCAAAGAAGCTTCTATGTCTCTCCCAGTGGGGACTGTATTCGATCACCATTCAATTCAAACATGTCATTAGCAGCATAACATTAACAGCCACCAACTCATCAACACCATCCATCTCTCTCTCTCTCTCTCTTTGTGTGTCACATTAGCTTCGATAAGACAGGTATTAAATCGCATCTATTTGGCCATCATCCCAGTCAAATAGAGAGAATAAATAACCCATTATCATTTATTATTTATTGATCTACTTTAATTATATAGCAGTACTAGTATTCCTATAGAGCTCTCAACTTGATATTTAGAGAGCAACATCACTGCTAAATCTTTTCCTTTATCAATTCTTTAATTTTTGGGTGGGTAGGTATTTCTGGTGGAAAGTTAGACATTCATTTTTTAAATTACAGAAATTCTTCATGGAATTGATTTTTTTAAAAGATATTATACATTAATATATATATATATATATATATATATATTATATTTTACACCACATTTAAATTAGAATAAATTGAAAATGGGAGAAATATTAAATTTTCTTTTAAAAAAGTCAAAGTCATAAAATAATCTATATATATATATATATATTTATTTATAAAGTTCCAAAAAAAAAAATCCGACAGGTTCAACTTGTCCTGACCTGCTTTGAATGTCGGGTTAAGTGGGTTGTAAAACTCAACCGATCTTGCCAAAATTGGTGCTGACCTGTTGTGTTGGAACTGTCTTGCTAGCTGGTCTGGTATTCATAATTTATCCTGAATCTTATCCCTTAGAGTATCTCTTTCAATTATGGAGGCTTTACTGACTTCCAGTTCTTTGTGCATTGTTGAAGTTGATTACTTGAGCTCAGGAAGTATATTTTTAACCTGTTGTATTAGACATTATTACTTGCCATCCTTCATTGCAGAATTATAAAGTAATCCTTTGGTCATTTCATTAGTAGGGAGGAAAATTTTGTTATTATAAGTTGCAAAAAATAATTTATTAGAGAGTTTTCATTAATTATTACCTTAACTTTATGTTTGGTAGGGTGAAAAGGAAACGGATGAGGAGATAAAAATTTGGATTTGAATCTAAGAGAAAACTAAAAGAAAGAATAACTTAGAAAAAATATTCCTAAAAGTTATTTTTTCTCACTTTTCTTCTAGCTTGGTATGGATATTTCGTCATATATCCTCGTAGAAGAATTTTTTGAAAAGATCCATAAGTGCTGTCTGGAAATTCACGGAAATAAGAACACCATCTCCATCAGGGCTTATAATAATATGTGCCCTAACTTCTCGAAATAATTTAAATAAAAATGCACTATAAGAATAATTTAGCATCTTATTTATTACCTTTTCATCTAAGTGATGTATTTTTTTTTTACTATCTAGATAATTTGATTTTTCTTTTATACCTATTTAATATTTTCTTTTATCATATAACTCCTTCTGCCTTTTGTGATCATTTTTTTTATATTTTTTATATTTCAAGTATTCAATTTGTGTGGCATCATCACAAAGCAGAGATGGAGTTTTAGATGAAGATGTTATTCCTACCTCAATTGGAGAAGCGACTTGTGATGTAGAGATAGCCTCATCAACTCTTGGAGAGGTAAAACTTTCTTTGAGCTGCAGCCCAGCTCTTCGGGGATCAGATTTTCATATGCCTAGTCAAGATCAACTTATAGAAATGATGGAGGATAAATGTCTGCAATCATATAAAATCACTGACCCAAATTTCTCTGTGAAGAATCTGTTGAGAGATATATGTGATTGCATGTTGGAATTCAGAAATGATTCAAATGATAAGTCACAAGAAGGTTCTACGATAAGGTCCAGTGTTGATGTGTTGAAGGAACCACAGGAACCTGACACACTGAATGTGGTAAGAAATAAAGATTTTGGATAGATATTCTCACTTTTCAAACGGATCCATCAATGTTAAGTCTTCTGATGCTTTGGTTTCTCCCCAAAGTATCCGTCCTCTAGCCCACCCGAATGGTCTGAGTGATGCTGTACTGGTTTCCAAGATGGACAGAACAAATGATTTTTTGCAAAGTAATGTCAGAAAGGATCTGGAAGATCCTATGTCTCCAAATTCACAAAGTTTAGTGGTTGTTCCACAGCATCAGCTTACAGTTGGTGATATAAGGTCTTTTCACGATGCTAATGACCTTACAAAAGGAGAAGAAAATGTTGAAATTCCATGGGTGAACGAAACTACTAGCGATTTCGCACCATCTTTTAACTACATACCCCAAAACCTTGTTTTCCAAGCACTGCACAATAGGGATTTAAAGACGGTTCCCAAAGGCCTTCAAAGACGGTTCTGCAACCGTCCTTGATACGAGTGTCTTTGAAAGTTGACACTTTCTAAGACGGTTGGCAGACCGTCTTTGATGGTCCTTTTTTATTTTTATTTTTATTTTTTTATGAAGTTTCTAAGACGGTTACGTAACGAACCGTCTTCGAAAGGTACCATACCAAGACGGTCAGAAGAGGCCACCGTCTTTGAATCATTTTATATTGTTTTTAAATTTTTTTTGTTGATTTTTCTAAGACGGGTGACAAGGGAACCGTCTTAGAAAGGTACCATACCAAGACGGTCATGTTATGCACCCGTCTTTGAATCATTTTATATTGTTTTTTAATTTTTTTTTGTTGATGTTTCTAAGACGGGTAACAAGGGAACCGTCTTAAAAAGGTACCATACCAAGACGGTCATTACAGGCAACCGTCTTTGATTGCTTTTTTTATTTTTTTTTTACAGTTTCTAAGACGGGTGTGATTGGAACCGTCTTAGATTGGTATTTTTTATTTTTTGGACATTTTCCCACCACTATTTTCTCTTAGCAGCATTATTATTGCATTACTTGTACAAATATGTCAAGCACTCACCTTTAAAGTAGTAGATACATAACTATTTCAATTCATAAAAATGTACACACAAAAAATCACATGAACAATACAAACCAATCTGTCTGCTCAATTCTGTGGCATATTTGTATAAGCAAAACTGAAGTAACCCATAAGCAAACACAGTAATACCTGGTCAAGTGAGTCAGTCCTCCTCCTAGCCGTTTCTGGTTCACAACTATTCATTGCACTGGCTTGATTTCTCCTATATTGATCTTTATTAGCAGTCAAATCAGAAAATAAGATCTTACTAGGAGGAGTCTTCATAAAATCTTTCATGTCTGGAGAGCCAAAAGCTGCTTCATATGGAATTCCTATTGTTTCAAATAGCTCCTTCACATTCTTTCTTTCATCAGTTTGAGACTTTAAGCTCAACGCTGTCATTTGTGTTGAAAGGCACTCAGAGAGATTCGCTGCAGCTACAAGTTGTGAACTGATTGAATTATGTAAGGTATGCAATGATGGGGTGTGTCTGCAAAGGGGGGAAAACTATGGTTACCAACCAGAAATGAAAATCTGTTATCCATGTAATACAACACCCTTCAATGTCTCTAAATCCACAAGAGGAACACTACTAGACAAGCCATATGCACAAAATCACAGAAAATCTAAATGCAAACATGGATTATGATGTGGGTCTCTTAGTGTTTCGGGTGGATTTT